>VDFB02368685.1:13060-51746 GCA_007258455.2 Sequoia sempervirens | reverse complement strand
TTTCATTTCTTTCTTTATTCATTTCAGTTGGAAACTTGTAATTTATTACCCCTCATTTGTTATCGAGGTGGAATTGTGTAATATGTAATCATGCTTATTGGATTTACCTCATTCCAGGAATGAGAGTGAAATCGTATTGTAAATTATCGTTAATTGAAAACATGTGGTATCTCTTATGCTTTGATGTAATTTATCATGTTTGGAATGTATGTGTTTCTTAATTTATTAAGTAATTAATTGTGATGTTTTCAATTCAAGTTTCTTGTTTGGGTTTTAAGTAATCTCAGTCTCGTAACCTTAGAGGTTGTTGGCAATGGGTAGTGAACTTGCATGTTAATTATACTTAAACAAAAAAAAATAGTATGTTTGAGTAGTTAATTGGAACTTCCTCTAGGGTTATGCACAAGTATGACAATGAGGTTTTAAATATGTTGTTTTAAGTGATTTTTATTGATCATTCGAGAGAATGATATATTTCATTTAGTAATTTTAAATGATTTTATCAATCCATTTTGTGAGCTCTTATAGTTTTGTTTAAATCTTATTTGGGGAGCCTTGTGTATTTTAATGTTGGATTTAAATTATTATTTTAATATGAAATAGAGAATATTGTATATTTAGTGATTTTAATTAATTGTTTTGGAGAGCTTTAATATCTTGTTTAATAAAATGTCTTATTTCATTTTTTATTGTTTTGAGAATATATAAAATGGAAGGAAGTTTTGTTTTGGGGGATATATATATTTCTTTTGGGAGGAAAGAAACTCTCTATTTTTGAAGGAGAAGGAAAAAAAAAACCCACAAATTGGGCAGCAAATTTGGGGAGAAATGTGGAGATTTTGTTGGCAAAAATTTGTGGGCATTTGATTGTTGATTTCAGCATGCCATTTCCCTCCTTGTTGTCCTATTTTGCAACCCAACCGTGCCTTATATTCAGAGCATTCTTTCATTTCAATTTTGGGGTAGCATTGAGGTATTTTTCTGTGGTTCTTGAAACCCTTGAATTTCTGATGATATTGAATGTGATTTAGCTGGAATGGTATGATTTGCATCTCCTTATGGCAGATTTATTCCTCTATTTTATTTGTGTGAATATTGGGAGGTTGGATAATGATTGTGTGGGATTCGATTAGCTGCCATGTAGTTTTCTTTATGGTAGACTTGACTGTGCATTTCCAGCTTGTTTCATTGTCATTGTTTGTTCTAAAATAGATCCATCCTCTTGTCCTAAACTTTGAAACAAAGGTGGAATTCAACTAGAAATAATTAGATCTGAAATGGGTTGTTGGAAAAATGGATTTTTGGGCACTTCCATTCTCTTTCTTTTTATTAGATTTTGCCCAACTTGTGAAAACACATTTTTTGCTGCTTATTAACCACCTTATAAAAATGCAAAATAAAGGTGGATTCCATGTAGAAATGTCCATATCTCAACTGGGTCTTTGTCAAATTTGAATTTTGGACACTTTCATTTTTGGTCAAATTTTGTGCCTACTTGTTAAAACACATTTTTTGATGCTACTCTTTAACCACCTATTATAAATACAAAATAAAATTGGATTCCATGTAGAAACACTCATATCTCAACTAGGTCATTGTCCGATTTTTAACTTGGGCACTTTCATTTTTCATGTTTTTCCCCAGCTTGGCTAAAATGACGTTTTCTAGAATAGCACCTTATTTTTGGTCATAAAATTATAAACCCAAGGTGGAATCCATCTAGAAACATCAAAATATAAACTGGGTCAAGCTCCGATTTTAGATCTGGGTACTTTAAATTTTTATGCTCTCTTTTCATTCCATTGAGCAACAACTGAAACCTAGTGTTGTGCCACTGTCACATAGTAATTTCTAATTGATTTAAAAGTGGTTCTGCGGGATAAATTAATGAGGTCAATACTGATTATAAGATTGGTTTATTTTTATGAAGTTGATGGTGAATGTTTGAATGGTATTTGATCTACTTGTTGGCGTATGTGATCAACTGTTTAAATGATTTAGCAGCAATGTTGCTTGGCTATTTTAAATGGTTTTAATGATGGAATTTAGTGGTTTTTTCTCTATTTTATTTTTTCTATGGATTCCTTGTTTGGTTAAACGAGATGAGCTTAGGTCTTGGTAATTAGAGTGGTTTTATGGAGTGGCTCTCTATGGGTCTAGGGCCCGCAGATGGCTGCCAAGGGAACTAGTAGTAGAGTTATTGTAAACAAGTGTTAACTACAGAAAAATAATGGGGTAAAACACTAATAATATAATGAGTCCTCATGCATGGCCTTGAGCGCTTGTAAAGGCTAAAGATGCACTCGAGAAGGCCTATCTGTCTGCGAGGCGTTGAGTTATTCGTTTGCAGGGCATTGATTCAGGCATGGTTGAGTCTTCTCGTCTGTATGAGAAGTGTACTTTACTCTGTGTGGTGCCATCCCTTTGTGCATGCATGATAACACTTCATCTGATCAACACTCTAGTACCTTGTACCTTAGTAGTCGTGAGTAGTACCCGACATGTTATTGTATGATCATCTTCATGTTATGGCATTGGCCTTGTGCATTGTATTTCGTGTTTGCTCCATGTTTCATGTGAGTGTTGGCCATTTGTTTCCCTTGTCTTATTATTTCTGTTTGGGCCTTGTGACTACCTTCGAGCACGGTGCGGTGGTCTCTTTTGAGTCCACATGGTAGGGAGGTGTTGCCACCACCATTGGGGACCAGTGTGTAGGTTATTGGAGCACTAGTTGGAGTTGTTCTCTCTTGTACATATTTTATCAGTTGATGTATCTCATTCATGGCTATGCCATTGTACTCATGTATGCCCCTTCATGTATATTGTACTCTCTTGAGAGATGAGATGTAATCATATAAATTAATGAGAAAAAATGTGATGTTTTATATTTGGCTTACGAGTTCCGATGTTGGTATCAGACTCGCTTGTACTATGATGATCATTTTGGCCTTTCTTTTAGAAGTTTTCATGTAAAAATCAGAGCTTTGGTTGTGTACTTCATTCATGCTATAGTTTGCAAAAGTTCTGGTGCATCGCCGCTTTCTGTTTGTTGCTCTGTGTTGTTGCTAAATTTTTGGTGCATTGCCACTTTTTGTTTGTTGCTTTATGTTGTTGTTGATAAAGTTCTAGTGCATCGTTGCTTTCTGTTTATTGCTCTATGTTGTTGTTGCTAAAGTTTTGGTGCATCGCCGCTTTCTGTTTGTTGCTCTATGTTGTTGTTGCTAAAGTTCCAGTGCATCGAAGCTTTTTGTATTGTGTTCTGAGATGTTACAGCAGAAAATTTCCAGAGCATCAGCACAAAAAGTTCTAGCATAGAAAGTTCTAGTGCAAAAAAAATTTGAAGCACCGGCACAGAAAGTTCCAGAGCAGGAAGTTCCAGAGCAAAATTTGCAGAGCTATCCTATTTGCTCCTGTTCGAATTTTCTCTCGAGGGTAAGTCAGTCCTCTCCTGTTGGTTGTACATTCGGCCATGCTTGGCCATGTATGCTGTTGATATATCAAATCGGTAATTGTTTTTTGTGTAGGTTATTCTTCATGTTAAAAAAAAAGTTATTATCTTGTCCTCTTTTGGCTCTTACCCTTCGGGGTTGTGTAGCGGGATGTCACAGGATAGTGAGATAGAAGAGATAAGGAACCTATAAAATATTATAGATAACTCATTGTACTAGATGCTAGTGCAACATGCTATCATCCTAATAATACACTATCATCATAGTCTCACATTATCATAAAAAAATGTTGTAAAATATAAAGATCTCTTAGAATTTATTTTGTATACACACCAAGAGGTAACGATAAACTATAGATTATTATGGAAAGTAACAAAAAGCTACAATAGAATAAGAACCAACCTAAACTAACTATTTAAACAACATATTGAGATGACAAGGAAAGATAAAAAGGAACACCAAACCTCCATGTAGTTGTGCCTTCAAAAGAATTTATAGCTAGGGCAAGATAAATGTTTTGAATTACTTGGGATATTGTCTTTAAATCAATCCCCTATTTTGGCCTTTTTACTTTCATAGTAAGTTAATGGAATGAGACAATATTAGAGATTGTGCAATCTTAATCCCTATGTGCATCTATAATTTAAGAATAATAGAGTAGTAATAATCTATAAGTGTTAGATACCTAGTCTATAAGGAACAACATACTAGTGTGTGGAGAAATAAATGATGTCATTGAAATATAAATTAAAGAAAGGAGAGAGGAAAAAATAAAAAATAAAGTTCTCTTCACAATGATAATGGAGAATGCTCATAAGGGAAAGGATGTGTGATAGAACACTACAACATATTTTAAAATATTACAAAATGTTGTAGGTTGCATAGAAGATCCCAAGCTTGTATGAGGAATGAGCATTCACTATTGTAAGAATTAGAGGAAGACCCAATAGTCATTTAACATGTAAATGTGACTATTGAACCTTCAAACATTAGAAATACAAAGGTTATAAAGTAATTTTTAGGATTTGGAAGGTCATTAATAGGTCAAAACATGGATACTGTAAAAAATTATATAGTTGGGGGATAGTGGTACACTACATGAATGTATATGCAGTGCCATGAAATACAATGGATCTATAGTTTTAGCTAGAATTCCATTCACCACAAAGTAAATTTTAAATTTATAGTAATTTATTTTACCTTTCAAGTCAATCATTCCATAATGTGTTATTTGATAGAATAAAAAAAATCTTGTCTTTTGGATCACCAAGTCACTCTCACTAGGAATTAAATTCTATATTTACTATAAAGTTTTATTTATGACTCGTGTCTATTACTTATCATTGTATGTTCCCTCCAAGGTGTTACCACAAGCTAGATTAGCTTTTGAGGGACTTCTTTTTCATCAATTTTGACCAAAATAAATATTTTCATGGAGCGGGATAGGATAGCTACTAATTGTTTAGCTATTTAGGAGGGGTAGGTATTATCAATTTTCATAGACATGGTATTAATGAGAAATTGTATATCTTCTAACTTACCTTATGGATATTTTTCTTGGAATGACCTCAAATTTCATTCTCAAGCCATTTTATAGTGCCCATGAAAATAAATCACACCTTTGTCATCAAAGGTATATTGAAAGTCTAGGAATCCATTAAGCCATATTTGGACTAGAATGGAGATGGATTTCTAGTGGTTTATTAATCAAATAACATTCCATATGGTGGTCACCCACTGTTTTATTTCAAGAGAAACAACTTACAACAATTCCTTGGATCATTTAGTCAAGAAATTTTAGGATGAATTTAATAACTTTAGGATTTTTATTTTTAGGTGAAATCAACATGGATTTGTTGGCCTCAATCTAGAGTAAAATTCAAGTTCTACTAGGATGTTATTTTTAACTTTTAGTCTATAACTAAGTATATTCCTTTTTAGTATTTGCATAAAATCTTTGTGAGATATCTCAAGCCTTGGTAGAAGGATTATAAGTACTATTTCAACACTCAAAGTAAAGGTTATGTGTGGCTCCCACCTTATCTTCCAATGATTCATAATTTGAATGATAGATGGTTTTCAAGTCACCTAGTTTTATTTGGAAAAAAAATAATTTAATTTGGGGTGCTATTGATGAGGCCAAATTTAACATGGTTTTCATGTTGTTTATTGTATCAAGTTTACCCATTGCAATCCATTTGATCCACCTTGGTGTTTTCAATCTAAGATGTCCCTTTTGTGGGAAAATTAAAACCCTTTTATACCTCTTCTAATATTCCACTCATGCCTAGCCACTAGATACACATTATTTTGGTCCTTTGACATAATGTCATCCTAGTAGATAGGGCCAAATTTATAGTTGGGTTCTTCTAGAAATGACATGTTTTCATATTAGAGATTATTTTTTATTTAGAAAGATAATATAATTCTATTATCTTTGCTAGCTCTTATATGGATATAAACTTTGCTACTCATTCAAAATCAATGGTTATTTCTAATGGGTTATTGTAGATTCAAATTCAATCCACCAAGATGGTACTAGAGCTCTAACATATCTAGAATTTGATTAACCATTTAGTGAATTCTCCTTACATCATGGTTAGGGTGCCATTTTTTCCAAGATGCATAGTGACTTGAATTCCACACATTGATGTTAGGATAGATAGCATAAGGGCCATTGTACCACCCCTAACACTCCCTACAAGACTGTGCAGGAGCACCTAGGCTAAACTCCACTTTGTTAATGATCAATTTTGGCTTGTATCTAACCTTAGCCAAATCAGGGTATTGGTGTTTTTATTTTGGACCTTAGAAGGTCTTGCTTGTGTGTGGTGAGTTAGTCACTAGGACTAAAGTCACCTTAGTTAAATCATAGTTGTTAATTTTTGCTTTAATTAGCCATAGATAGCTTATGTTGGAATGTAGGGCATTAAATGTGTTCTAAACACATCTTAGTTGTTAGAAGATGCCAAGAGGCAGTTAGGGAAGTTGATGGCTCGGAATCAAGGAAATTGAGGTCCTAAGATTTAGGATGATGGCAAAGTTGCAAGAATGTTGCAAAGTTGCATGACAACATTTGTTAGGTTGCATGCAACTTAGTTGTCTTGGATCCCCTAAAATTTAGGAGTGTGGGATCGATCAACATCCCTTGAAACATGGCAAATGAATCTATGTATGTGTGGTGGCTCGTTGGCAAGCAGTCGGTGAATGGTAATCAAGTTTTTGTTTTGTGGATATAGAGGAAAGTCTGCAATTTTTGTGTTCACCATGTGATCTTGAGAAACAGTGTTATCAAATGCATTGTATATACTGATTTGGTATTGTATTTGTGTTCATAGTGTAGTGTTAAGTCTTTTTCATTCTGTAAGCAAGATAAGCTGAGTTAAATTAGTATTGTAATTCCATAGTTTAGAGTCTAGAGGGTTGTAGTTTTAGTTTTTGAGCAGTTAGTCTTTGAATGGCTCCCCCATAAAATATAACCACGGGATCTTCCTGAGATTGGATGGAAATGATAGGGGAGTCAATCATCTATACATATTTAGCAGTAGGAAGTATTGGGAGTCGATCATTTGATTTAAAAACCAAACCCTAGGCGAGTTCTTACTACCCGGTTAGAGGTTTGGCAATCAAAGATTGAAGAGAACAGGCAGGGAAAGGAGGTATTGTACATAATAGGTATAGTTCCAAGTGGGGCATAAACTTACCTAAGAATTCTAGAAGGATTGAGGCTTAACCAATCCATTTGTGTGAGAGATTAGCAAAAGATCAGTAAAACCCTAAGAATTAGGTCTACTAGCCCTAATTGCCCTTGATTGTAGGAACCCACTGTACGGAGGAGACATGGGTCTGAAACCCTGTGAATATTTTTAAGGACCAAAAAGGGTATCTGGAAGTGAAGTTCATTTGCTAGGTTGTTTGGAAAGTTTTGGCAAGAAAAGAAAAAAGGTGACTGGTAAGGGCTACAAGCGATTAGGCCTCCTTAAAGCAAAATCTTGAAATCGGTAAGACAACAAGTTGAAGGTCCTCAAAGATGGATCTAAATGGATGTAAAATCAATGGATTCAATGTCTCTAACACCCCTGCAAATAGTTCAATGTTTTGTGAGATGATGGCACTTAGAATCTTCTAGGTGTTGGGAAGAAGTTTGCAAGTTCACATGGTGTTGGTCTTCTAGGGTGAAGCACAAAAGGAAAACTCTTGGAGAAGAGTTGGAGCAGGACTTGGTTAATCATCCAAGCCTAACAAGAACCTATTGGTATCAGGTTCTAGGAAGGAGACAATGAAAAGGTCTTCTAGTAGATTGTGCAAGCAAGCCTTGGAACACCAATTACACCAAAGACAATATTCTAGGTGAAATCCCTCCCACTAAGCCTTCTTGTTTTCATCACGGTTGGTCTCCATTGACACACCACTCTCCATGTCTTCTTAGGGGTGTGGGTGGCCCCCTCTTGATTAGGAAAAAATTCCTTAGCTTCAACTAGCTATTTCTCTACCTCCATCTAACCAATCTCTTGCATGGGAGGAAGAAACCACTACTAATGATGTATGGGAACTAGTGGATGGTGGTAGAGATTTATAGGGTGTTGGATAGAATAAGTGTAATGATAAGGATCCCCCTCCTACTTTTGGGATTGTTTTTGTGACTTAATATTTTTTATAGAATTATGTTAAACTAGTCACTTGATGATCTTGTTTTCCTTTAGGGTTGTAGAATGCTTTATGTTATGGATTTTTCTTATTTTAGGGCCATACGTTTGGTTGATTTGTTAGTTTATCTTTGGGATGTGATTCAATGCTATTTTTTTAAAAAGAATATTGATTGTATTGTTTAACATATTTACTTTAATGTATGATCTTTTCATAAAAATATTTTTTGCAAAAAAGAATCAATAAACTCTGTTAATTTATTATATTAAACTTTATTTTCAATCCCATATCCTTTATGATTATTTGTAAAGATATAATAATAATTTTATGCTAAAAACTTTAACAAAACTATACCAAAATCATTATAAAATTAGAAAGTAAATGAAAAACCTCTTAATAAAACTTCAAACCAAATTAAAGTAATATCAACAATTTATAAGTTAAGAATTACCCTTTTAATTTTCAAATATTTTAAAAACAAAATTAATATTAACTACAAAGGGGGGAGCTTAACACAGATTTTACAGCTAGAATTACATACATAAGACTTTACAACCCACATTAGTTGCAGTGAGACAAATCTAGACTTTGTGTAAGATGTAGGGTCCAAGTTCCAACAACAAATGTAGGGTATACACTAAGAATCTCTGTCATAAACGGGCTGTAACATCTAATCTTAGAAATAAAAAATTCTGATCCCAAAAATTTCAGGTGAATTGAAAGAAGAGGAGAAAAGACAAGATATTTGACCTCATTCATAGATGTATACAATACTTTCAACTTCTGGGGATAGCTTTCTATGACAGCAGATTCTGTGCCCATTTCTACCCCTTCTTCGCCTTCTCTTCATAGAAAGAAAGATCTGACAGACAGCAATAACTATTATCCAACACAGCAATAAGATGATCATGAGGCATGTACCATACTTTAACAAACTGCATTGTCCAGACAATCCAATAACTGTGCAACCAAAAATGACAATGAGTAGTAAGCGTCCCAATGCAAGAAACCCAATTGCTATGTTGCCCAAGAAAGTATCGTCAACCATTGTAAAGAGGTAAACCCAAAAAATGGTTTTTGGTTTCTTTTGTGGTCTCGACTGAATAATGCAGTTGGCTTGCTTTGGAATAGTTTATTTCGAGCTGGAGTTTCGTGGATGTTCTGAAAGTTTCTGTGACGGCATTATGTCTATTGGATGATTGGATGGCTTGATTGATTACCCTAAATATTCTTTTTCTTCTATCGATTTTCATTGGTCACCCGTTGAAGTGCTCTCCGACCATGACGTCAGTTGACAGCTTGACAAAACTCGCATACTTCTCTCTTATGACGTCGACTACAGTCTACACAACCGTGGAAGTTATTAAACATTCATGGAAGTTACAGAATCTTTACAACCATATAATTTAAAGAGAAGTAGAACAAAACACCTTAAAAATCATACGACTAATTGCATAATAATGTTGCATATATTTTATTTGTTTAGGTATAAAAAAAATTAGGTAATTTGGATATGCTTGTTGTCTAAGATTTTGTGTAGAATTGTTAGTAATTTATTGGTGAATTTTATGGCTATGGATCAAATTGTGTATAATGTAGATTATCCTTTGATGCATGGTCTTAAATTAGCACAGTACATGCTTTCATTTTTCTGATTCACTAAATCTTTTGCTCCTGACTGATTATTAAAGATTTAAGATCTTTAAAAATGTCTTCACCGGGAGATTGTTTGATCACAAGAGTGGTTAAGTTTTCCTAGGCTGAACTTCTTGATTAGACTAACTTTAAGATTGTGACAAAGATGAACCAACAACAAGCAAGCATGCAAGTGATCAATATTCTTATTTTTTTAGTTCTCAAAGTGACATGTTCCTATTAGTGCTCCTGGTATGCTCTAGTATTTTAAATGATTTGAAGACGTCAATTAATGTCCAAATGAACATCTTTAAATATCAAGAAATAATGTATTATTACACAAATATGTACCAAGTTAGATCCTAAAAACTATGGTGAAAGGATGGGACTCAATCATTTGAATTTTAAAATTTTAATTTTAGATCGAATCCACACTAGATGGGATTGATCGTATGCATTGCAAAATGAGATCAAGAGTGAATGTATGGAAATCTAGGCCAATTAATGATGGAAATGTGTGAGAATAAATGTGGATAGCATAGGGATTCTTGGTGCTCAAATTTGTGGATTCCCAATATTTGAAAACTAAGTTATTTCTAAGCGTCAAATTTAGGACAAGTAGCTTACAACTTATAATTGGATAGGGACAACACTGAACCAATTATTAAGGATGGGTAATTCCTTATTCTACTTTGGTCTTGTAGACACCTAAATTTGGTTTAGGCTGCGACTTTCATATTCTTCATAATTTGTATTCTCCATGGTCATGATTAAATAATGTTAATTATTTAATTATTCACTTTAATTTTAATTCTTCTATTAATTAAATAATCTTAATTATTTAATTAATTCATACTTTTCTTTATTCTATCTGATTAATTAAATAAACGCTTTTTATTTAATTATGTTACTAATTAACCTTATTCTTCTTGTTAAATTAAATAAATCCTTATTTAATTTATTCTTTATCATACTTCAACTATAATTAAATGAATTCTTTATTTATTTAATTATTCATTTAAATCCCTTCATCATTTAATTAAATAAATATTATTTATTTAATTATTCTCTGAATATCGAGTCTTGAATTAAATGAATTATTTAATTCATTAATTCTATTTTAACACATTCTTCTATATTTTAGATAATTGTGTGAAGTTATCTAAGTATTCACTTTTACTCGACTCGACATCTATTTTAATCGCTCAGTTAACTCTTGCTTTGATGTCTGAGTGGCGTCTCAAGTAATCTCTCGTCACAAATCATTTAAATCGGCCTCAGTTCTAACTCATTGCATGTACATGCATATTAATTAAATATTCTATTTAATTAATTAAATGTTGTAGCATCTAACAAGAGTTGCTTTAATCCATCTTCTTCTTTGTCATGCAAAGATAATTCTTCGCTTTTGAATATCAAACTTGAAGATTAAATCATTTATTTAATCTTTAATTATGTTTCTAATTTGTATCACTGTGTCACTAATGCCATCGAATGCATGTCTAATCTGGCCGATCTCAACCACCGGATCTTTCAATCTTGGCTTGCTCAACAATCAATTTTCTATAAATTGATTTGTCATTCTTCATTCCAATCTCTCTCGAATTCTTATGACTTTTGAGAGCACTTGTCTTGAATCTTCGATGTTTTGCTAATCATTATCTTAGGCTATACTTGCACGAATTTACAAAAAATCTGAGGGCAATTATACTACACAAGCAAAATGGAGAAGGGCAATCAAGATGAATCAT
The DNA here is from genome assembly GCA_007258455.2 of Sequoia sempervirens. Lineage (NCBI taxonomy): Eukaryota > Viridiplantae > Streptophyta > Pinopsida > Cupressales > Cupressaceae > Sequoia > Sequoia sempervirens. The sequence goes on along the minus strand of VDFB02368685.1, from coordinate 40,264 downwards.
GGAAATACGTTTGAAATTGGTGAGATTGTTTCAGTTTGTTTATTTTTGACTTTCCTTTGTTCTTTGTTGCTTAGCATTAGATTTGCATTTAACTTAGATTGCATGTTTGCTCTAATATGTTCTTTGTGCACTTTCTTGGCGCTATGTGTCTCTTAGGTCAAACGGGGCATTCCCTAAGGTGCTATTTTTAATCAAATTAAAGAGAAACAATGCAAGAATGAACCTTCAGATAAACCATACCCATTGCATAAAAAATCTAATTTGATTGTCACTAAGCACATATATGTTGGTTTGTTGATATAAGGACTCCACACCTCTGTTAAGTAGATACATAACCATGTAAGGATCCCAAATATATTTCCTTACTAAACCCCTAGTGGTATTGGTACCTTTTAGTATACACTCATATATGGATGTAAAGAAAACAAAAATGCACATCCCACTTAAGATTAAACTTACAAAAAATGATAAGAACATATAGAGCTAGTAGGGATATTAACACTATGCTTATCAAAAAAATTATATATTATTTTCTCAAATGTGATGATGTGATGAAATTTTGTGCATGTAGTAGATGAGTGCCTCTATCTAGTAAGGAAAACATAGTCTATGCTTCAAAGCCAAAAAGTAACATGTATGTGATCTAGTGAAAGACACCTCAATAAAGATGAAAATAAGGGTTATGTCACATTCCCACACACAAGCTAAGATTTATGCATGTATATTAAAAAGAACATAGTTAGGACATATCTAGTTGAGGATACCTTAGTAATCCATGAATAGACACAAACTTAATATATTAAATTTCTTGCAATCCATGAATAGACACAAACTTAATATATTAAATTTCTTGCATAATATTCCTTACATGATCCTTGTAATAATTTTTATACTCTCATCTATGTTGACAAACTATTAAAAAGCAACAATTGCACATCAACAAATGTTACCAAGGTGCTAAACTTGGGCATCTCATTTTAGACTATAAGTCCACGGTAAAACATGATCCCATTCCAAGTGACCCCCCTATGGATGACCCCTCTAATAGCTACGCCTTCAATTCTGACCTCCTCAATATTATGGACTCCCTAACCAAATCTGGGTCTCTTATTCTAGAGGCCCTGATGCTCTCATTTGTAGAAATGGCTTCTATGAACTTTGCTTCAGTGCTAGGAGGGACTTCTCCCAACAAGATTTAGAGAACATGTCTTCTCCATTACATGGTGTTCTGGGGGGCCCTGTGACGTAGTTGGTGGAAATGGTGAGTGTTCTATCCCCTAGTCAAGACTTGATAAAGAATGTTGAAGAAGGTGAGATCCTAAATGAGGTCATCGATATGTTTAACTCCGGTTCTAGATAGATAGTGGCTATTTCCTTGCCTCTTGATCAAGCCAATGAAGATGAGTTCTAGATAGCTCTAAATAAGAAAGGTAAACAAAAGAAAGTGGATGTGGGTGGGGATTCTAGACCTGGAAGACCCAACCAAAGATAGACTAGGAATAGGGAGACAACAAAAGAGATTTCCCTTGGTAAACAAAGGACATTGGAAGTGTCCTCAAGGAAAGGTTCTAAATGAAATTCTTGTATTGGAATGTGAGAGGGCTAAATATCCCCCACAAATAGTTGGCTCTAAAGAATTATGTGTTGGAACACAAGATAGATGTTTCGTTGTTACAAGAAATAAAAATAAAAATAAAAATTGTACACATAGCCAAGTACATTTGGTCGAATGCCCATTTCTCCTGTAGTGATGCAGATGGGGCTTCAGGTGGGTTTTTTGTGATGTGGAACCCTAATAGTTTAATTGGATCTAAAATTTTCCAAAGTAGGAATAGTGTGGGAATCTAGTTCTTTCATTCAGGTGGTGTTTGGTTCCTGACCAACATCTATGTCCCCAATTTAAGGAATGCTAAGAAATACCTTTGGAAAGATCTCATTGATTGGATAAAGAATAATGGGGGGGCCCACTAGTTGGTGGTTGAAGATTTCAACTCTTTTTTGTACCCTTCAGAGAAGAGTGGGGGTCTAACCAACTATTTTGATAGCATGACTGACCTGGCTGATTTCTTAAGTAATACTAGGCTGGTGGACATAGACTTACATGGGCAGGCTTTTACTTGGACCAATAGGAGGTTGGGGTCCATGGCCTCATCCAGGTTCGACTTGATCTAGATTCCTCTTTTCTCCCAATTGAACACCCTTTCTTAATTCCAACCTGATGGCTTTACCCCAAACTATTTCAAACCATAACCCTCTACTATTGGTCACAAATGAACACTCTGTTGTGGGTCCCTTTCCTTTACGATTTGAGATCATGTGGAATGCCCACCCGAATTTCAGGAATAAAATTGTTGCTTGGTGGAACATCCCCATACATGGCTCCCCCGTGTTTAGGGTGTTCCATAAACTCAAGTATATTAAGAACATGGTTAAGGGTTGGAACAAGAGGTTTTTGGGTGATATCTTCCATCATAAAAGGGCATTAGCTGATAATCCTAGGTTGACACAAAAGAGAATGGAGGAGGATGATATCATTTTACAAACTTTTCAATGGGAATGAGATGAATGCATGGAATGGGAAAAAATCTTGAAAAAGAGGAGATATTCTGGAAGCAAAAATCCAGAGTCCAATGGCTTATGGAGGGTGATCAAAACACCTATTTCTTCCATGTTTCGGCCCTCAAGCATAGGAAAAGGAATCGGATAAAAATGTTTAAAAATGAGTTAGGTGATGTTGTCATTACTCCTACTCAAATTGGTCTATTGGCCTCTAGGTGATCCCACAATATTGGTTTACAATTTTTTGCCAAACTGGATACTAAATTGATTTTTTCTTACTAAATCTTAATTTTCGAGCACCTATAGCGGCTAAACCATGAGGAATTTGAAGATGATGCAAACTAGTGATTTGTGACATTTTTTCTATAGATTCTAAACATATTTTTTTCTAAATTTATGGAATCAGATTGCACTTCTTTTTCCATCTCCTTCGAAAACTATTTTTTCAGTAAACACCATTTTTAAGGAGTGACACTCACCGTATAACACAAATTTTTTTCCATGAAGGAAAAAATTATAATTTTTTCGAATTTAGATTTGTAACTACGATATCTAGTGCTTCCAATTAGTTTCATAGTGTTTTATTGAATATTTTTTCCTTAATCAAGTTTCAAAGTCAAACCAATTACAATTCAACCATAGGGGGACTGTATAACACAACTTTTTTTGTATGAATCGAAATTTAATTTTCTTTTTTTTGTTGGATCAAGGACTTTAATATCTAGTGCACTCATTTTTATTTTATTTTTTTTGATAATATTCTATTTTTCCACATGTGCATAACATAGAGCTTGATTTTCTGTGAAAAACCTACATTCACAAGAAATAAAAAATAAATATAATAATAAAATTAAATTTATTTAAAATTATACTTTTTGGGAATCTTATAATAAGGACTACATACTTACAAAAATAAATTTTAAATGAATTCATTTGATCCCCCAAAAGGTAAATCAACAGTAGTTTTTTATCAGCATTTTGATAGGTGTAAAGGAGACTCTATTATAGGTATGGTTTAAAACTAGCAAGGTTCTATCCAAGGGGATTTGATATAAGGTAGTTTGATAAAACCCTCTTCAATTGGAATGCTTTAAATGGAACTTTTTAAGGCTTAAATCATTATATTTTCTAAAAATATGCGATTTCAACAAAAATCAGAATCTCCCAGAAATTGTAAACCAGCTTTGTGGGATCACCCCTCTAGCTACTTCCAACAGGTTTTATCGGCTCCTACTATGGATCCTAATTTTGCATTGGATGACTTGCTTTTGGACCCCCTTCTTGTCTCTCTATCCAAGGAGGACAATGAAATTATTCCAGGTGTTGTCACTCCCGAGGAAGTTAGGACCGCTATGTTCAGTATGGGTGCCTACAAGGCTCCGGGTCCTGATGGATACCCCCCAACATTTTTCCAGGTTTTCTAGGACATAGTTGGTGAGGACTTAGCTTTGGCGGGTAAGGGTTTCTTCAATTTTAGAAACTGCTCAAATAGTTGAATCACACCTTCATTTCCCTTATCCCCAAAATTGAGGACCCATAGAACATGGTTGACTTTCACCCTATTAGCCTTTGTAATACCATTTACAAGATCTTCTCCAAAATCCTAGTGAACTACCTAAAAACCCTCTTGGAAAAAATGATAAGTCCAAGCCAAAAGGGCTTTGTCCCAGGGTGCCATATCTTGGATGCTACCATTGCCACTCACAAAATCTTGCATTCTATGGACTGTTGCAACATCGCTAGTATGCCTTTTAAGCTTGACATTTTGAAAGCCTATGAAAAAGTCCTTTGGAGCTTTCTCCCTAAAATTTTCGCTAAGATGGGATTCAATCAGAGGGTGATTAATCTCATTATGGAGTGTGTTACTATTATGAAATATTTTATTTTGGTCAATGGGGTCCCTCATGGATTCTTTAATGTTGGATGAGGATTAAGACAGGGGGACCCTTTATCCCCTACTTTTTTATAATGGTCGCGGATGTGCTAAGTAGGAATGTTGTTAGAATGTTGTTGGAGGGTTCTATCAAAGGTGTCAAACCTACCACTACTCTAGAACCTGATGTCATACAACAGTTCATGTATGATACCATCTTGTTTGGGAAGGCTTTAGTTGTGGAAGCAAGGAAATGGAAAAAGTGCCTTAACAACTATGCAACTTGCTTCTGGACAGTGCATAAACTACAACAAGAGTATGATTTATTTCTTTAACACTCCTATTTTGCAAGATAAGGTGACTGTTGTTTTGGGTTGTGTTGGTACCTCCTTGCCTTTGGTGTACTTGGGGGTCCCTGTTACTGTCAAGGAAGTTTCCCCCAACTTCTAGAATAATGTCCTTGAGAGGATTCAAAGGAAACTAGCCAGGTGGAAAGGCTCAATCCTCAGTCATTCGGGTAAGCTACAACTCCTTATTGCTACCCTTCAAGGGATTATGATTTATTTCCTCTCTATTTTCAAAATCCCTAGATACATAGTGAAGAAATTTGAAAAAATCCAAAGGAATTCCTTTGGTCTGGCACAAAGGAAAAAAATAAGTTGGCTCTAATTAGTTGGGACAAGGTGTGCCTTCCTAAATCTGCTAGAGGACTTGGTATAAGGAAAGTTCAACCGAACAACAAAGCCTTGCTTGCTAAGGTTGGTTGGGATTAGTTAAGGAACTATAGTGTCGAAAAATATCATCCATGACATTTTCACACTTGCTTGGGTCCTCCTAAAATCAAGCTTAATGATGCCTTGATTTAGTGTTGTAATGTGTTTAACACATTCACATTAGGTCTTGGTCCCTTGTAAAATAAATGAACCTAATTGTACCTTGTTTAGGGTGTTGTAAAGTGTTGTACCATATTTTCACACTAATCTAGGGTTTTCATTAATTAGTTGGGCTTCTTTATGCCTTATTTGGCCTTATTTTGCTCCCACAAGCCTTAATTAATGCATCTTTTCGAGGATAATCCTGACATAAACTAACATCCAATCATAATTCAGGTGTTTTTGGATTGTGTGGCCTAGATTTAGTGATTTGGGACTCATGCACCACCTTGGGCATATGAGTCCCACCTAGGTTTCGAGGCCCCAATCCTGATTTTACATGAATCTAAACATTTTTGAAAAATTTATCCCATAGTTAAGCCTAATGGGACTCATACGCCACTTCTAGTGTATGAGTCCCGTGTGGTCCAAAATCAAATTTAATTCAAATTTTTGGAGGGATTTTATCCTCCTAGATATGATGTCAGCTTGTAGTGTTGTAATTTCAGGAAATTTGGCATAAACAAGTATAAATACAAGGTTATTTCAATCATTTTCTCCTAAGCTTTCAAGTGTTCATGCATTATAGAAAATTTGTGATCAAGAGAGCATTCAAGTGATTACAAGAGCATTCAAGAGTGATTATCAAGAATTTTGGAGCATTATTCAAGATTCAAGCATCATGTCAAAGTCATCTTGCATTATGTTTGTTTTTGAGCTAACATTTGTGATGTAGGCATTTTATGATTCAAGCAAGCATTTAATTCAAGATACACAACATTCAAGCAAGAATCAAGATCTACATCCATTGGAGCCACTTCACACATGTTTGCAACACTTTATTGCTAGGGTTTGGTGGGTTGTAACATTGTATGTTGTTCATTCATCATTTCTTCATTTCATTTCATTCTATTACAAGGTTTGATTACCAAAATGGAGTTTGACCAAGGAAAACCCATTTTTACTAACAAAACAACATTTTTCCATCTCTTTGGTGTGTGATTTGCAGATCTAGGTTGAAGAAATATTGAGGAGCAAGTTTGGAGAAAGTTGTCAAAGTGTTCAAAGTTGTCACCTTATTTGGAGAACATTAAAGGACTTCTACAGTGCAAAATTTGACAATTCAAAACTGAAGATCAAGTTGAGAAGATCAAGCAAAGGTTGAAGAGCAGATTCAAATCCAAAATTTCTAAAAAGGTCAAACTGGATTGATACACCACTTTTGGTGTATAAGTCCTAGTACAGTGAAATTTTCACTTTTTAGGAGTTCAAAACATACCTCTACCAAATCTTTGTTTTTGCCCAAAAATCCTAATCTAGGACTAAATCACCCAGAATAGCGTATGAGTCCCAACAGACATTAATTTCAATCTTTTTAGCATTTGAAGTCTTCATCCAAGCTCCTACAGGTTTCCAAGTGCACATTTCTAGTTTCTCAGCATTCTATTTTGTTTTGCATTCACTTCTAGGTCATTTAGTGAAGTCTTGCATATCTTTAGGTTTTGTCATTAAAACTTGCATATCATTAATCTTTCCAAGCCCTAGCATGGTGGTGAAACCTCTTGTAGTCATTGATCATACCCTAGGACACCCTTTTACAAGATCTCTCTCTCTCTCTTACTTCATCCTTGGATTGAGATCTCTAGGGTTTCCTTGAATGAGAGTGAAGAGGATTGTTGTTCTATGTCCTAAACCATAAGGAACAACAATTTTCCACCTTTCAGGAACAAAAAGGACTGGTGTAGGATTATGAATGCTAAGTATCTAAATAACTTCCCCCTAATAAGGTGTCTCTCGTTGGAACAACCTAGTGGCTCTTTGGCTTGGAACAATATATGCAAAATGAAAAGCCTACTACACTTTGGACTAAGATGAAAGCTTGGGAATGGCCAACAATATTAGCTTCTAGGAAGACCCTTAGATGCTTGATTGTCCCCTTTCCCTATTTGACTTCAAGAATCTGATGGAGCCAATGAGGAAATTCTTTGGTAGAAAATTCTATGACTACATGTATGGTCCTCAAAGTTCTAGGAAGTGAAAAGTCTTGGAACTATGTTGCCCCCTCTCTGGGGGCTTGAGACTGTTGGCTAGGACGTTACAAAATATCCTTCCCTATCTAGAATTCCTATATCAAACATGAAGGATGAATTCTTTTGGGTTAAGGAATGCAAGGGAAACCTCTTTGTTAGGTCGGCTTATAATTTTTTGTTGGACTTGGGAGCTTAGAGCAGAGTTTGGAAACAGGTTTGGAATAGACATTTGACACCTAAAATAAATTTCTTTTGGTGGATGACATGCCACAATAGGCTTTTGACTCAAGATAACTTAAGGAAAATGGGATTCCATATCCCGAATAGATGCATGTTATGCAAGAACAATGAGGAGTCGATTGATCACCTATTACTGCATTATCTGTTTGTTGTTGAAGTTTGGGATTTTAATTTTGGAAAATTGTGGATCCATTGGACCATGAAAGGGGAATTAAATTTTTTTATTGAGGGATGGTATGGCCCCTTTCAACATCCTCTCCCTATTAAGATTTGGCATCAAACCCCTCCCATCATTTGTTGGTTTTTATGGAAAGAGAGGAACAACCAGATCTTTAGAGATATAGAGAAAAGTCCCAAGGAGGTATTTGGCATTGGTTTCAGACTTATTTATGAGAGTGTCTCCATTTAATCTTGGAAACCCCCGAAAAAATCCCCCATGGATTGGGAGATCAAGATGGAAAACTCATGAAACAGAAAGTTGGAGATCAACTCCTTTAATAACTCTAAATCTTTGGATCGTCGTAATACAATTTGGAAACCCCTAGACATTGGCTGGTACAAGCTTAATTTTGATGGGGTAGCAAAGGGAAACCCAGGTATGGCTAGTATTGGTGGCATTATCAAAGGCTGCAAGGGAAAATTTGTAGCTAGGTATGCTGGCAGTATTGGTATATAGAATTCTATGACAACATAGGCACGAGCACTGCTCAAGGGCATCGAGATTGCTATCACACTAGGTACAAAAAATCTACCTATAGAATGTGACTCCAAGATAGTGATTAAATCTATTAACCATTGTCATATTCTTGGATGGAGTATCAAATATATCCTTTAGGACATAATTTTTTTTTGTACTAAATTGGAAAGGAAGAATCTGTCTCAAATTTTTCATGAGGGAAATCAGGTGGCAAATTTTCTCTGGCCAACCTTGGCTCCTTGTGGAGTCTATCTAAATTTTGGAGAAGACTTGAGACTCTCCTGGTGAATATACAAGGATTTATCCTTGTTGAATAGAAAAATGTAACTATTAATGAAGGGAGCCAACTATGTTGATTTGGGCAGGTACATGTGGCACTATACCTTTGGGCCAATGATGTGGAATAAGCATGAGTAATTGGATAGGTTTTCATGGGGAGTTGGGTGGAGTTTTGAATTTATGATGATGTATGGAATGGTTCTCCAAGAATCGTTCAAATAGTCTTGTCAAATGTACCATAACATTTTTCACATTTTTAGGAATGTGTATTTGGCAATGTTTATCTTTAATTTGCTAGCTAATTATTATCCACTCACATTTATCATAGCTCTAAGCTTTGATGTGTTGTAATTAAGGAAATTTAATTATGACCCCACAACCATTTTTCCTTAGAGTTTGTGTTTTACCAAACTTAGCTCTAGACCTTTAGCTCTTATAATATCATGATCAAATTTATAATGGATTTTGGCTTAAGTATGTTGTACTTAAGAATACCTTATTATGGCCTTGTGGCAATCAATTTCTTGGAAATGACCATCGGCTCATGTGATCTATCAGATGCCTTAATTAGGCATGGTCATCCTTGGTTTGGGAATGATGGTATTGGGGTGGGTTAGTTCACTGATTTCTATTTCAAAATTTTGTAAACTTTGTTGGTTTGGGGAACCTTTTGGATTTAGTGTGAAGAGATGGGAGGCGATAGAGTTAGGACTAAGCCTTACTCCTATGATGAATTTCGTAGGAACCCTATTGTCTGGCATATATACGTTGAGGGTGGTTTAGCTCCTCTTATGGAGTGCTTGGTGGGTCATGATGAGAATTTGTCAACTCAATTTGCTACCTCCTAGAATGATAGGAGAGTTATGGTGGGAGGAATTTCATTTGAAGTTAATGAAGATGTTATTGGCAGGCGATGGGTCTTTTATGCACTGGTAAGAAACTTAACAAGCACACCAAAGTCTAGGACTGAGAGAGCCTTAATGCCTTTTTCAGGGAGAATGAGAAGCTGATCAAGAAGCAAGCGGGTTTCAAAAGGGAGGCGCTTTCGAAACCATGGGATCAAGTTTTTCTTTCTCTCATGAAGTATGTTACTCTTGAGGGAAGATTTAAGGTCTTTTACTTTAATCATTTTTCATTACTCAATCACCTTAGGCACAAAATGTTCTTAAGTTTTCCTTTTTTCCTGCTAACTTCCCTGGAAAGTGTTGACGACGGTTTTACTCGTAGTAAATAGGTCGAATAGAATCTCCACAGACAAGACCTTGAAGAGCTTATTCTTCTTGAAAGATATGGAACAAAGACAACCTAAAGGTAAATTCTGCATTCACAGGACAAAGATTGGCTTTTGTTCAATCCCAAGTCTCCAATAACCAGGTCATAGTTGTACTAGGGTCACTCTCGAGTAATGATGTGACATTTGATGTTAATCTCAAGGTGGACTATGGTCATTCTTTGAAAATTTTAGATAACACTTGGAATTGAATTGATAAATTTGAATATTATGAAACCAAAAGATTTGACACAATATTTCATGAAACATCACAAATTCCTTGCTATAACTTAAGTAGATTTAGCATTAAGCATTCAATAATTTTATGGAAAATAAAATATTTCAACCAAAAATTCTTTCCATTCATTTATATTCTTTTTTTGAACATTTTCAAAATATTAAACATCTATTCTAAAACAAAGTATAAAAAATACTTAAAAATAAAAGTTTCTCCCAGCTATTCTCCATGGATGCCCCAAAGAATCAATCAAAATAGAGCAAACCGCTTTATATTTCACCCGGATTGCTTCATGACTACATTATAAAATAGTGCAAGCTTTTAAAGAGATGGTTTCTTATATGGACACCAAGTAGGTTCTATATGCACCCTTAAATGTGCAACATATAGTCTTGTTCGGCCGAACTTACAAAACCACTACAAAAGATATTGAGATAGGTAGCTATCCATAAAGCTCTGATATCAATTAATGTCTACGTGCATACAAATTTTTAAGCCAGATGGTTCAAAAAATAGGAAAAAAGAACAAAAATTTAAAAAAGTTTATGCTCCTCCAACATCCACAAATTCTGAACTTAAAATAAAAATGAAGCATCCTCTGGCCTTTTATAGAACACAAGGCTCAATAGGATAAGACAAATACATGAGAAGAAATCTAAGGGACAAATCTCATCAAGGCACATGGAATATTGTGACCAATAGGAGAATTGCAATTGAAGTCAATGGAAGTCAACTCCAATTACTCGTTGAAGCCCTTCGGTTCTACTTTTTCATTTGGAATATTTGCCAGGATGATACTTAGAATCATGATAATATGTAGGGGCTTCCCATATATTCAGAATGATAAGGTGGAATTTTCACCCCCTACACTTCACTTGGCTCTAGTTCTGTCACTCTCAGGAATGGACTCTCCTGAAGATTAGCATTTGTTCCCACCATATGTAAAATACCGAGATCCCCAACATTCTGGTGGACTCAAATTTGTCTACATTATCGCCTCCTAGAGTGATTGAATCAGATTAAGAATTATTCCATCCATGATTCAAGTTTTCCTGACCATCCATACCTGAGCTTTTCATCACAATCGATATCTCCTGCAATCACAAATACCATATATTAAATCCCTTTTTTTTCAAATTCCATATATTATAACATCTCATGTAAATAAAACCATTATTCAAATGTTAGTACAAAAATCCATAATTAACACTTTTTTTAAAAAAAAGCATATCATGAATCCTTGTACATATACCAGATCCCGGGATCATTAGATAAATTTAAAATTTTAACATTTTATTTCACATTGCAACCCGATACCCAGTATTTAGCTTTACCCACTTACTTTCTCGGGCCTCGGTTATACCAGAACTCCATCTTTCTGGACTTCATCTTACTAGACTAGAGCCTTTCACTTTAAACTTCTCATTACCTTTTGCCTTTTCTGTGTATCTGGTACCCAGTACTCGATATACGAAACACTTACAATACAAATTACTCTTTTTATCAAAGATTTCTCTTCCTTTCTTCACTTCTGGTGATCTTCCAATTAGTTAGCTCCTGCCATAAGAGTTATATTTTCACTTGGGTCTCCAAGTCTTTTCAATCTTGGGGTGTGTTGTGAGACCACAGAACAACTTGCAACCAATAAAACCAAATTTAAATCAAACTTGAAATTAAATCACCTGTTGTAAATTAAAACTTATACATATTTTAAAACAATAACTTTCTACCTTTACCTAGATTATGGCATAAAAAGTAAAACTCCACTGGAAACATCTGTGTGTGCTCTGATTAATTTTGGTTTTCAAAACTTAGTAAAAAGAATCAGTTCATTAACATTGAACTACATCATATAGTAATCCTCCAAAGCCAACCAGGGATAGAGCCTTATTGTCAGTCAAGCATCCATAGTCCCATTAAGGTTATCTCCGTAATTCCCAAAACATAGCTCTACTGTCAGTCAAGCGTCCATAGCCCCAGTAGAGTTATTTGGATAGCCTAAAGAGTTGATATCCCTTTTTTTTTTCGATATAGCTATGATAGCTCATTTTCACTTTTGATATTGCAATAATAGCTCTTTTATCAACTTGCAAGCATTGAAGCGCTACTATTAGGTTGGGAATTATAGTGGTAGCAAAGGTTACTTTTTTATTTTTCATTCAATGTAAATCCCTTCATCCATTTACTACTTCCCAAAAACTTATTTAATGATTCCCTGTAATTGTGTGTTTCTAGCTAAATTTCACTAATTATGCCAAATCTTAGCTAACTATAGCTCACTATATGTTAGAAAATATGCATAAATTAAAATTTAGTAATAGACAATGTAATCACCAAATTTAAATCTAAATTTAGAAACATTAGTTACCACCCTTCCGATTAAATTTTATGGCAACTCCTAAAACTTCTACTAACTATCACAACTTGACAACACTGCACTTCATTAATGGATCAAAATATCATGATTACCTTGAAACACGATCACATTCTTTTTGCATTAAATTCGCACACCTTGCTCAGCACGTATTATCCTTCCAACTCACATTGGTGATGACATGTATTACCTTGTTGGCTTCATTCTCCTATATAATCCGCACACATAACACTTCCATAATTAATACAACTTTTTTTTATTTGAAATGACCACTATTAATTTTGAAATCTCCAACTTTCTTGATTCGCAATCTCTGTACTGCTCAAATTTGAAGCAATTTCACCAGATATTTGTGTAAAGAATTAATTTGATTTAACCTTTTATTCTGAAGATTATTGTTCTGCTGCCACCTAGCATATGATTTCCAAAAAAAAAAAATTACTCAAGGAAACTATGTATCGCAACTCGGCTTATGACTCTCTATAAATTTGTGCATTTCTTCTCGAATTCTCCACACTTTTCTTTCTTTTTTATTTTCTGCAATTCTGCTCTATTCTACATTTTGCATTCGCTTCTTAGCCACGAATACTCCAATTTGCTTAGGTTGTTCTCATAGACAAAATGTTTTCTTGGGGAGCATCACACCACAAAGGCTTGAAAAGGTCTTTATCATTAGGACTTCTAGTTTCACTGTGCCAAACTTATGCTTAGTCCTTGGGGAAAGATATGTTGCATCCAGCCACTACTTCTATTTTTACTCTGACATAGCTTCTCACTTTGTAGCGTCGCTTCTGGACATTGAGCTACCTATTGAAGACATTCGCACTGCTGCCAACTTGATAGTGAGGCCAAAATTCTTGAAGAATCTGGATTCAATCTTAGTTGTTGCACATCCAACCATCGGGATTCCCTCCATGGATGATATTCCTCGGTTCATGGAACATGGGGAAGTGGTTCCACTTCGGCCCTTTCTCACTGAGTTCCATATCCAAGATTTTGAAATTCGCCGGGAACTTGCCTATATAGGATATTTAGCCCTAATAGAAGAGGCATCCCAAATCGACTGAATGGCTACTATCATCCGCAACATTGCTCACTTTTCTTTTTTGAATCCTTTTTAATTTTTTCAATGAGGATTTTGATATCTGATGTATATACGTGATACACACACACACACATATATATATATATCCTTTTGGTATCTTTCTTAAGAAAAAATGTGTTTTAATGTGCATTCACTTTATTATTTCATTTCCAATTTAGTTTTAAATAAAATATTTGAATTTCACTCTCATGCATAAGATAAATTTAAGTGGAATTTGCTAATGCAGAGGCTAGGCAAAAGAAGAACACAACAAAACAAACACAAAGGAAAAAAAAACCCAAAAATAAAATTAAACTAAACTAACCCTAACTACCCTAACTTTAATATCACAAAAGATTAACTCTAATGAAGCAATTTATTTCAATTTATATTGCTATTTCCTTTATAGTTTTACTATGAATTACAACAGATTTGTCTTTAAATTCTTTTATCAAAATTTTCAATATTCTACTATAATAATGAAATATCTTAAATTCTATGTGTTTAAACATCATAAATTTGAAGGTGTACTTACCCAAAATCTAGCTCAAATGTATGAAAAGGATCTCATTATCTAGACTGATTGCACACATTTTGTTTGATGCAACAATATTGTACCTTCTCCCAACCCTAGTCCATTTCCATGAACGACTGCATTCATTTCTTTGTTTCCCTCTCTTCTGAAAATTTTCATATCTTCGGCCCTATGTTCACTTTGCATTTTTTTATCTAACCAAGATATATCACTATTTATATTACTATCAGAAAGAGAAAAATTAAAAACTTGATATTTTGTATCTTGTAAAAAATCAGGAAAATGTCCTTTTATAGCTAATGAAGTCTTAGCTTGAAGCACAATACACGCATTTCCTGCTCTATCTCATTATCTGTGTTTTCCATGTATATAGGGAATGATGATTCATCCATGTCTCTTCCTTTTGTGATGAAATATCTCCAAATCTCAACATTCTTGCATATTCCCCTGCAAAGCGTTAGAATTTTCTTTAAAATAATCACAGTTTTCTAACTATTTTGGTTTATTGGTTAATTTTTTAATGTTTATGTCTCCACTAGGGCAGAACGTTTTTCTCATTAACAACCCCTATCTTTTAGCAATTAAAACTTCTTCCATTAATGAAATTGCTCCATTTATGGCCAAACTTACCCTAGTTAAAAAAAATTGCACTCAAGTTCACTGTGATAAGTTGTATCATGAATTCCACACTCGGTGACTCTTCCAAAAGTAAACAAACTCAAAGGATGTAGTTTTTGATTAAAGATTTTACAAATTTTTCCAACTTCCATAATGAAAACTAGCTTGCATTCAATTTCTCATTTACAAGCTTATTTCCAAATTTAGGAATAACATTTCAAAGCATAATTCTCCAATTCCAAAGGATGAAACCTAAAATATCAAAGAAATAAGAGAGATGTATCGAAGCCCGACCTCCTTCTAGTGCTAGTTCCTGTTGACGACAATTTTACTCACACTAAACAGTTCGAATAAAATCTCCATAGACAAGACCGCGAAGAGCCTATCCTTCTTGAAAGATATGGAACAAAGACAACTTAAGGGGAAATTTTGCATTTACAAGACAAAGATTGGCTTTCGTTCAATCCCAAGTCTCTGATAACCAGGTCATGGTTGCACTAGGGTCACTCTCAGGTAATGATGTGACATTTGTTGTTTTAATCTCAAGGGGGACTATGGTTATTCTTTGAACATTTTAGATAACATTTCAAATTGAATTTATAAACTTGAATATCATGAAACCAAAATATTTGACATAATATTTCATGAAACATCATAAATTCCTTGCTATCACTTAAGTAGATTTAGCATTAAGCATTCAAAAACTTCATGGAAAATAAAAGATTTTCAACAAAATTCTTCCATTCATTATATTCTTTTTTTTGGAACATTTTCAAAATATTAAACATCTATTCAAAACAAAATTATAAAAATATTGAAAAAAGTTTCTCTTGGTTATTCTCCATGGATGCCCCAAATAATTAATCAAAATAGAGCAAACCACTTTATATTTCACCAGATTGCTTCACAACTACGTATAAAATGGTGCAAGCTTTTAAAGAGAGGGGTTTCATTTATGGGCACTAAATAGGTTTTGTATACACCCTTAAATGGCGCAACATACATACTTGTTCAACCAAACTTACAAAACCAGCTACAAAAGATCTTGAGATAGGTAGCTATCCATATAAAAGCTCTAATATCAATTAATGTCTACATGCATACAATTTTTACACGAGATGGTTAAGAAAACAGGAAAAAAAGAACAAAAGAGCAAAAAGTTTATGCTCTCGACATCCACAAATTCTAAACTTAAAATAAAATGAAGCATCCTACGGCCTTTATAGAACACAAGGCTCAGATAGGATAAGACAAATACATAAGAAGAAATCTAAGGGACCAATCTCATCAAGGCACGTGGAATATTGTGACCAATAGGAGAATTGCAATTGAAGTCAATGGAAGTCAACTCCAATTACTCGTTGAAGCTCTTCGAGTTCTACTTTTTCATTTGGAGTCTTCGCTAGGATGATACTTCGAATCATGATAGTATGTAGGGGATTCCCATATATTTAGAATGATAAGGTGGAATTTCTGCCCCATACACTTTGCTTGGCTCTGGTTTCGTCACTCTATAGAATGGGCTCTCCCAAAGATTAGCATTTGTTCCCACCATATGTGAAATACTGAGATCCCCAGCATTTTGGTGGACTCAAAGTTGTCTGCATTATCGCCACCCAAAGTGATCAAAGCAGATTAAGAATTATTTCATCCATGATTCAAGTTTTCTTAAATGTCCATACCCGAGCTTTACATCACAATCAATATCTCCTGCAATCACAAATTCCATATATTAAATCCCCCTTTTTTAAATTCCATATATTATAACATCTCATGTAAATAAAATCATTACTCAAATGTTAGTACAAAAATCGGTAATTAACACATTTTAAAAAAAAAAAGCATATCATGAATCCTTGTACATATACCAGATCACCGGGATCATTAGTTAAATCTAAAATTTTAACATTTCATTTCACATTGCAACATGGTACCTGGTACCCGGTATTCAACTTTACCCACTTACTTTCCCAGGCCTTGGTTATACCAGAACTCCATCTTACCAGACCGTAGCCTTTCACTTTAAACTTCTCATTATCTTTCACCTTTTCTATGTTTCCGGTACCCGGTACTCGGTACAAGAAACACCTACAATACAAAGTACTCTTTTATCAAAGATTTCTCTTCCTTTCTTTACTTTTGATGATCTTCCAATCAGTTAGCTCCTGCCATAAGAGTTATATTTTTCACTTGGGTCCCCAAGTCTTTTCAGTCTTGGGGTGTGTTCTGAGACCACACAATAGAAAGCTCGGTAAAAGAAACCCTTGAAGCTAGCACCCAAAATTTGGATAAGCTACCTCCGTTGCCTTTACACCAGGGCCTAATTCTTTGGCTCTACCATTTCCATTTGGCCCTTTGTCCTCCCAAACTAATTTTTTTGTTTGTTTTGAAGAGCTAGAACTGCCCAACCACTCCCCTGATAAACCCTCCCTTGCTGCTTCTATCAGTCCCAAGAGGAACCCCCCCATGGAAAGCCAACCCAAAAATGCTCTGAGACCAAAATTCCCTACAAAAAAGAATAAAGGTGGACTAGAAAATGTCCAGTCTAATGTGATTTTCAGGTTGTGTGAGTTAAAAAATTCCCATGGTACCAAGAAGGACAACAAACTGTCGGCAAATACTAAAGGTAAGAAGGAGACTTTGTGCCACGTGGGGATGTCGACTTCAAATAGTGAGGAAAAGAGCACTGAGGATTGTAATTCTAAAGGGGATACTATTGTGGTGGCTACTATGGATGTGGGGATGGAGCAAACTAGTGTCAAAAGGTCTCATATGCTGGCTAAAAAAAGATGGAGATGTTGGTGGATGAGATATCCAACAGCTCTAAGGAGACTAGCGACAAAGAGGGGCAGACTAATGGCAAAGAGGAATGCAATAAGGACATTGTCAAGGAAACAAAGGAATTTGTTGAAGGACCCAACCACTTCTCAAATATGAAAAGAAATGATCAATGCGGACTCCACCACCTAGTCTTCAAACCTGATGACTAGTAACGAAGAGACTATTAAGAGGACAAATGACATGACAGAGGATTTCAACAAGTTGTAGGCATGGGTGGAAATATTGGAACATAAGTTCACTCAGCTGACACGATTTACCATTAGGATTGAATTCATAGGTCTACTACCACTCTCTCAGAGGTTCTCAAGGAAGAGGTGGAGAAGGAAAAAGCAAGAGAGGGACCTAATTGGGTGGGTGATGATGTTCTAAATCTTCTCTTTGAGAAGTGGGATGGGATTACTATGTAATGTGTGGAGTGTGTTTTGGGTTGTTGGTTTATTTTCTACTATCGGTTTGTTGTTCTGGGTATGTGCGGGATCATGATGGGCAAAAAGTGGCAATATGATGGGTATGTGTAAGGTGTGGCTAGCGACTATTTTTTTACCCAAAATTGATGAAATGAAAAGGGTTTTTAAAGGAGATTCACAACTTTCCACCAATTTAAATTATGATTTAATTTGAATTTAATAAATAATAATTATTCATTTTCTATTTGAATTATGACTAAAGTCCTAATTGATAGGTTGATTGAAAAACAACTACAACTTTCAAATGGTATCACATTTTTCAAATCTGAAACATGTGTCACATTATATGTTTCACATACTATAGAATTAAAAAGCAAATTTCATGAAGTTTTGACCAAGTTAAGGTGGTCGGACCTCACGATTTTATATTTTTAAAAGAAAATTCATAATTAATTATTTACTTGGAAAAAATACAAAAAATTATGTCATCACGATGAGACATGAGTCCTCTACTTATATCTAAAATATTATAAAAAATATTATCATTTATTGTGGTTAGGGTGGTTAGATAAGCACTACTTATTTTCCCTAAAATTTAAGTACTATTGCATTGAAATTTCAATTTTTCACCAAATAGATTTAAAAAAAAAACCTAGTAGTTTAGAACTACCCCATTCAATTTACTTCTAAATTCTATTCTTACATATTTTTGAAATAATATGAATGTATTCAAATTTTACATCAGGATTTGCCCTAACTTCTGATTTTTAAGATTTTTGCCACTTAAGGACTGTTTTCCATGATGATCACCTTTTATACCCTCCTATTTCTTTTATTTTTTTTGTTACTGGTCTTTTGATGTAACTATGGACTTCATCTCTTTTTGGCCCCTGGGGCTCATTGTGTAAAGGGTACTGCACCCTGTAAATACAGCTTACCTTATCAAAAACAAATGTTACCAAGATACTAAAAAAAATTAAAATATCATATAATTCTAATGGAGACATTTAAATAGATACCAAATCTACATATTAAAATCACCCCTTTAGGATTACAAGGTCATATTATATCTTATGGAAGAAAACCTAGATAAATCTCAATTGAAATACACTTGGATTGAAATAGGATGTTAAAATAATGATATGCATCTCTTCTTTTATATTTTGCAACATTGTTCATCCACAATCTCTACAAAATGAAAATGATATATTATTTTGAATGGAACATTCCCATGTGCTATGGATTCCATGAAATGCTTAGTCAAAGTTTGGTAACTTTTGGCTTTTAAGTCTCTTAGGAGACTAATAGATTGTTGTAGCCTAGAAGGATTAAAATACTTGGGCAATGGAATGATACCTCCACTAGCAATTTTTACCCATCCCAATATGTTTGTACCCTCAATTTGGTCTCACAAAGCATTGCAAAAACAATTATGGGTCTTGGCACATTCACATTGAGTAGAAAAGGAGCATTTTAAAGATGCATTCATTATTAGTATGGCCAAATAGTATGGAGTTGATGGAAAATGAGATAGGTTATTGTATTTGTTGGAAAGAGAAATGGGGAAAGTACAGTTTGGAGATCTGTACCTAGCACTCCTTGTATAGTATGTTTATACCCAAAGGATATAGTAAAAGAAACAAGCATGTGTAGTAAAGAAAAACCATGGTTGAATGTCAACATGATTTCTTCCGAGCTTCTTCCCCCTAAAATTGTTCATCCAAAATATATTGAGAGTGAAGTAACACTGATTAAGTTCCTCTATATGTTTTCTCCTCAGAGGAAGCTCTAGAAGAATTCTTAGGTTTCTATTATGGTCGTCCTTCTTATGGGTTGATTCCCATATTTCTTGAATGGTCAAGCATACTTTGGAGAGTCTATTTGAGTGTTGATGAGAAAGCTTATTTATCTTATGATGATGAGAAAATTTTTATGCCACATTTGGAAGATTAGAGATACTTCTATTATCCTCATGGATCCAAAGTCTTTTGAAAAGGTGATTAAGATTAGAAAATTATTTTCTACGAAAGAATCTAAATCACATTCTAATCTCATGCATCATTATTCTAATATATTCTCTTAGTCATATGAGGATATGCTTTGTATTGATGAATCCATTGTGGTTCATAATATTGTTCTATATTCCAATGCCAATCCCATCAAGGAAAAGATTCATAAAATGAATCTTAAAAGGTTTCCTTGTTTGTCAAGACTAAGATAGAAAAACTTCTAAAATATGGTTTTAGTTGTCCCATTAACTACTGTCCTTGGATCTCAAATATTGTTTTCGTTAGTAGACCTAATGGTTTTATTCATGTTTGTATTGACTTTCATGACCTTAATAAGGATTATCTTAAAGAAGATATTTTGTTACCAAATATCAATATGATTATTGATTCGATTGAAGGCCATACCTTACTTTCCTTTATGGATGGCTTCTCAGGATATAATAAGATCCTTATTAAATTGAAAGATCAGTACAAGATGGACTTTACAACCCCCTAGGGTACCTTCTGCTACATAGCCATGTCGTTTGGGTTGAAATTTTGGAGCAACCTATAAACATATGATGAATATGATCTTTCATTATTTCATTCATAAAATCTTAGGATATTATGTCGATGACATCTTGGCTAAGTTTGTAACTCATCAAGATCATGTTAAGAATTATCTTATCTTTGAACAACTTTGAATATATAAGATGATATTAAAACCTCTTAAGTGTGTCTTTGGCATAGATGCCAGAAAGCTATTGGGGTTTATCTTCTCTCACTGTAGAATCAAATTTGATACAAATAGGATCAATGCAATCATTAACATGCCTCCACCCAATAACATCTCTCAACTTCGTAGTTTGCAAGGGAATATTCAGGAAATTCATAGATTCATATCTCAATTGGCTAATTGTACCCTTTCATTCACATGTTTATTGAAGAAAGATGTACACTTTTAGTGGGATGATGAGTGTCAAAAGGATTTTGAATCTATCAAAATATACTTGGCTAATCCTCCCATCCTAATTTCAACTATGCAAGATAGACCCTTTCTATTGTATATTTTAGCACCACCTCATGCTTTAGCAGCTTTACTAGCTCAACATGATGATGATAGTAAGGAAAGAGTGGTCTATTACATTAGTTGTATTCTAGCTGGTTATGAAACTCACTACTCTGTGATGGAAAATAATATCTTTCTCTCATCTTTGTAATGTAGAAGCTAAGGCACTATCTTCTCCATGTAAAAACTCATATAATAGTTAAAAGTGATCTTCTTAAGCACTTGTTTTATATAATTGATCTCTCTAGAAGGCTAAAAAATGGGTGATGCTTTTATCTAAGTTTGACCTTTAGTTTTTCACTTAGAAAGAAATTAAAGGTCAAATTGTCACTGATCAGCGAGCAAAATCTCCTTAATGATTTCCCTAATCTAGTCTTGTTCATGGATGAAAATCTATTTACTTTGAGTTATGAGCCTATATGGGAAATGTGTTTTGATGGATTGAGATGTCAAACTGGCATTGAAGTAGGTGTAGTTCTAATTTCACCTAAGGGAAAGCCAAATTCTCTTTCCTTTTGATGAAAGTTTCATTGTACAAACAATATCACTAAGTACAAAGTCCTCATTGTTAGCTTGCATGTTGCGATAGACTCTGAATCAAATATACCCTTATTCATGGTGACTCTAAATTAATTATAAATTAGATAACAAGAATGTATTGAGCTAAGCAGTGTAAGCTATCTCAATATCGAGATTTGGCTTTATCTTTGCTTAGTTGCTTCACTTTCTATACCATTGACAATGTTCCTAGGAGAGAAAACTATCATGCAAATGCAACGGTGAGTGTCTCTTCCCCTTGAGAGTAGAAAATCCCCTCCTGTACACTTCCATTTTCACGCAAACTAATCCTAATTGAGCCACCAATATATTAAATTATTCCAAGTGGTTTGTAATTTATCCACCTTCTTCCATTCTCAAAAAATACAATTTCTTTCTCAAGAAAAATTTATTAACTAAATATTTATCTTAGTAGAACTCACCTAGTTTATTCCATAATAATTTTACAATAGTGTGTTCCTAGAAATTGATTAAAATTTATCTTCTATGAAAATTTTGATAAGACCTTTGTCTTTACAATCCATGACATCATACAAAGTAGTGAAAACTTAGCATCTATAGGTCTCTAAACTTTTTCATCAATATCATATCACAAATCTCAATCAATTAACATATCTTTAATCTTCAACTTCCATCTCAAAATTACCACCTAAAACTTTTTCTATCTCCATTTTCTCTTGTGTTCTTTCCATCTAAAAAATTATTGCAACAACAATCTCAAAATATCTTTTACATAAGATCCCACTCAAAATTGGATTAGCTCATAAAACCCAACAATCCACAACTAGAACCAAAATTGGCCAAGCTCTAACACCACTTTTAAATAAGCTAAGGTCGTGGAAATAACTTCCTACACTAAACCTTGAGACCATAATATGCAAATATTTCAAAACTAATTTTAACTTGCTATAAAATTAATGTAGAAACATATATAACTAAATGATTTATGTTGAGAAAACCCTTTCAAGAGAAAACCCCACACTCTAAAGTAGCTCAACATATTAATGAATAATCTTCAAGGTTACAATATACTTGCAAAGCAAGCCTTCACATGAGTATTCACCAACATACAATGTCGAAGAAATTTGGCAACATTCCAATAGAGCTTTCATACCTACAAATTAAACATAATAATATCTCCATCTCAATCCATAAATATATAGACTCATGGAGGCCAAAATACCACGATAAAGAATTACCATGGGCCTAAACAAGGTTCCAAAATATCATGGTAAAAATATATGCGACCCCTACATACTAAAAATAGTCTCTTGCAACTTGGCATTATCTTTTATAATTGACATTCCAATTTGGGCACACATGTTTGCAAAAATAAACAATCTAAAATAAGTCTCTTACATTTTCTCATACACATCTTACAATTGGTCATCACATACAAAGTAACCTCCCCTCTTTTTATCCCTTATAGTTGTCATAGAATTTATCATTACATCCTTAAAATAGACCTCTTCCATAATATTCTATTAATTGGGCATCCTTTTACAAATAATTTTTTTTGAGGCACTAACATGTGGAAAAAATTCCAACTCAAAATCTCATATCCCTTTTTGGTGGAACATAATTATTTAATAATATGCATTAAAAATTATGTCAAATAATTACAACAAAATGTTAAATAATAAATAAATTAGCTAAATAATTACCAAGGTTGAGACACCTTAATTCCCAAAAAAATTCAAAAGGCATGTTTGCTACAAAATATATAAAAAAACCTAAATTTATAGCATGCTTTCCATCAAGTTTGCACATCTTTCTATGTTGATCCAAAAAGACACCACAATAACATCGAGCTTTCTCTTACTTTTCTAAACATATAATTTTTCTATATTTTGGATACATTAAATTTTTTATCTTCAATTTATTTTGTCAATGTCTACTTTTTTTCCAAAAACCTATTTATAGTGTTTTTAGTTCTTTTTTATCTTTCCATCCAAATTTGAAACAAATTACATTTTTATATTCTAGACTCTATTCTATACACATTCAAAAAATTTATATTTGATTAATTTGCAAAAAAAAATAAGGGGGAGCAATGCCCAGCGCTTCATATTTCAAGATGTGTCCAAATTAAAAATAATAATAATAAATCATATATTGATTTTTAAAAATTAGTAAAAAAATCAAGCATAAACTACATAATGTTAGCTAATTTTTCCCCAAAATGATTTATGAAATACTCTTAAAAAGTCAACATTTTAAAGGGAGCACACTAGATGCTATGCTATATTTTTGCTCAAAAATAAAAGCACTTTGTGTGCTCCTCCTAGTTGAACCATTTAATGTCTATCATTTAAAAAAAATAGTAATTAAGAAACTGGGATTTAAGCAATACAAATCATGTTATTGTCACATAATCAAATTTTGAGCATAACTATCTTCGACTTCTCATCTAAGATTACTTTTTAGTGATTTCAAAAGGAAAAAAAGTGTTCATTTTTAGCCCCCTTTGGGTCCCTATTTCCATGCACATGCCCAAATGGCTTGTGAAGGAGAGGCTTAGTATTGATGTCCAATAAATTGTGGCTCTTTGATCTTAATCTCAATCATCACCATGATCATGTGATGTGGTACATGTGGAGCAATCTCAAGGTTGAATCTAAGAGAGTTTACAAAAAACTTAATAGATCCATGTTGTCAACGTAATCCTTTCTTACATTGTTTTAGTTTTTATTCATTTCCAATGGAGCCTTTGTTTGGTATTGTCCTTTTGAATGACTATTCCACAAAATTTTGCACTAAATATAAATTTTCTAAATCCAAAGTTAAGAATACAGTTCTTTTTAAACACATCATAGTTGACACATAAGACCATATTGGCCCATAATCAATGTGTTTATAACCTAGATCCCTATCCCATCTATCAAATATGATTGATTAATTGGTGGAATGATGCATCAAATGTACCTCATGCTTCCTCTAGAATTATGGGTTCCAATTAGCCTACTTATATTGTCACTCATATGAGGCAACTACCTTGGATTTCAACCAAGCCATGACCAGTTCGGAGGCTCATCATTTTTCTCTTGTCTTGTAATTGCACATAGCCAATATTTTATAGGACATAAAAATAAATCCCATATTCAAGTTAGCTAAATATTGTCCTGATAAATTTTATAAGGAGCTTTTGTATGCCTTATGTACTATCCATACTTCTCAAGCCATTGAAAATATTAAAGAAGACCAATATTTTTTGAATTAGCCTCTAGACATTCTCTAGACCCTTGTCTAGCACTATGAGAAAGTATTTACAACTCAATATGACACTCCTAAATAATATAATTCTCTATAACAATACCTAAGGGTATTTCCTTTCCAAGTTTCTAATTCTCGACAAATCCTCTATGATCAATTGATCACTAAATAAGACATTTGTGTGGTTGTCTTTGCCATGGCTAATGACAAAGCTCCTATCTCTTATGGATTTCCATGAGAATTGTATGGATCCCTTTAGAATTTAGTGGTTGAGTATCTTCATAAGGTTTACCTTGAAGCCTTCTATTCCAATTCATAAGTAATTTTAAATAATAAATAAAATTAATATTAAATTCATAGCTTAGTTGAGAAATCTAGAGGAAATTTATAATTAGAAATTAACCACTTTGTTGAATGATTCTACAAGATCATTACTAAAGATATTTCCTTGAATTTGCACAATCTTCTCCCCCAACTTGTTCATCCTAAGAAAACTATATTTTTAAATTAGATATATCCTTATTAAACCTCAGAAATAGTGGTTCTATCTTTAGGGAGATGGAACTAAAGGGGGATTAAGTTTCCTCCACCTATTTCCTTCAAGTTTCATTAAAGGAAACCCTATAGATCTCAATCTAAGGATGGAATTAGGAAAAGAGATCTGCAATAGGGTTTCCTAGGGGTGTGATTAAAGACAAAAGGGGGTTCACCACCAAGCAAAGGCTTAGAAAGAAGAAGATGTAATGATATGCAAACCTAACTATGCAACTCAAGATACAAAATTGAAAATCAAAATAATAGACTAGGAAAGGATAGAGGGGAACCTGGAAAAATGAAGATGCTTGAAACAAGGTCTATACTCCCAAAAATTTGAATTTTTATGCACACTAGGATTCATATGCCAGTAGGGGCGATTTAGTCCTAGTTTAGGGTTTCAAGCCAAAACCAAAATCTAGAGCTACTAAACCAGGATCTGTAAAAAATGCTTGAGATCTGGTATACTGGGACTCATACGCTGCAAGTGACAATTTAGTCCCAATATTAGGTTTGATCTAAAACTCTAATATCCTCTAATGATTTCTTCTAGCTTCTCTCCTATCAAATCTCTAAATTTGAAACTCTAAATTCTATTCTATAAATGACTTTCCGTGATCTTGCAATGTAGATGAAAACTTTGAAAACTTTGCAAATTTCTCCAAACTTTCTCTTGAATGGATCTTCAACCTAAATCTAAAAATTCCACATCAAAGAGAGGGAAAATTGTTGTTTTGTTAGTGGATAGGGGTTTTCCTTGGTAAAACCCCATTTTGGTAATCAAACCTTGAAATGAAATCAAATAGAATGAAGGAATAATGAATGAACAAATAAGTTATGTTGCAACTCACCAAACCCTTAAACAAAAGGTTGAAATCTTGTATGTAATGGCTAGCATGAATGTGGATCTTGACTCTTTCTTGTATGTTGTATATCTTGACTCGAATGCTTGCTTGAATCATAAGAACCTACACCACAAATGTTAGCTCAAAAACAAACATGATGCATGATGACTTTGACATGATGCTTGAATCTTGGATATAGCTCCAAAACACTTGATAATCACTCTTGAATGATCTTTAATTGATAGAATTCTTCGTATCAAAAAGTGCTAGGAGAAAATATGTGAAATAACCTTGTATTTATACTTATATATGCCAAATTTCCCAAAATTACAACACTACAAGCCAACATCAAATCTGGGAGAATAAAATCCCACCAAGAATTGAATTTAGAATTAGTTCCAAGCTAGGTAGGGTTAATATACCAGTTGGGGCGTATGAGTCCTAGTAGGCTAAGCTTGGGACACAAATTTCAAGAATTGTTAAGCTCTATGCCAAATTCATATTTAGGCCTTGAAACTTAGGTGGGACCCATATGCCCAAGGTGGCATATGAGTTCCAAATCACTAAATATGGGCCATACAAACCAAAATAATTAAATTATGACTGGTCATTTGATATGTGTTGGGATCATCCTTAAAAACACATTAAATTAGGCTTGTGGATGCAAAATAGGACCAAATAAGGCATAATGAAGCCCAATTTTAGTAGAGAGGGACCAAACAAGTGTGAAAATAGAGGGATGCATTTTTATACACTACATTTAGCCCCCACTTTAGTGAGAGGATTAACTTGCTTCAAACTCACACTAAAGTAGAAAAAACTTGAATGAAGAGGGGTCCAAATGTACCAATGCTAGTGAGATAGGATGACAACGATCAAGAGGGTTGCGCAAGCCCCTAGGATCAAGATCCTATGGAAAACCAACATAGGCACAAGAGAACACACATGTAAATAATGTAAGGAGCAACAACAAGGCACAAGCATGTGTTGCCAAAGATACAAATAGAAAGAGAAAGAAAAACAAAAAAAGGGGGGTGGATCAAGCTTAAACCATTTGTCTTGCATGTTGTGGATCAAATC
>VDFB02368685.1:0-11927 GCA_007258455.2 Sequoia sempervirens | reverse complement strand
ACCTAAATGTCTTGATGCCTTGCATCATCCCCAAAAGGAAAACACAAGACAAATGAAAAAGGTAAAGGGTTAACGACATATAGAAGAAAGTAGGTACATATAGAGGAATGTCACAAAGAGAGATACATCAAATGAAACATCATGGGGGATCACATTACACATATGCAATCACATAAAGAAACATGAAAAAGCAAAAGACTAGTAAGGCACATTTGATTCAACCTATAGCAGGTCGTCCACATCCCAATCTTGTTCATCGCATATGAAAGGCAGGCAACTAGCCAAAGGGACAACATCGACTGCAGTACTAGGGTGATCACCAAGTACAACACTCTTCCTAGGAGGATTGTCATTTAAGCTCATAGAAGAGGAAAACAATGTATTCAATTCATTATGCACTTCATCGATTTTAGCAACCTCATCATTTTCATCCAAGTTAATCACAATGGGAGATCAAATGATAATGTCCAAAGAATGATTTAGCTCTTGTTGCAATTGCCATATAGGATCTTTATGTTGCAGTGAAGAGGGAGACTCATTGTGTATTGCTTCAGTCAAGTTTGGATGTTGATTTTATTTGTTGTTTTCTTCGTTTAACCTTCAAGCAAGAGCACGACGTCTATGCCTATGCTCTCTAGAATTTCTATTTCTTTTAGTGCGATTTAAAAGTTGTGCTTGTGTACGAGAGATTTTAACAACCATAGGTTTCTTTTCTTCCCTTAGCAGAGGAACGCAAGGAACCATAAGAGGTTTTTCAACTACTTTCTCTTTAGCTTTGTAAACTTGTTTTATCTTAGGAGGTGTGGCAGGATTGCTTTGGTTGTCTCTTGGTCATTTGTAGGAGATAGGAAAAAGTTATGTCTTAAGTTGGTCTTGATTACTTGGAATGTCTTATGGTTCAATCATAGTTTCGTCAAGGATAGGAGGCTCAATCATGGGTTGAGGCATGTTTCTAAGGTATAATTTTTCTATGCATTTCACCTTAAACTTATGATAGGATTTGAAAAAGAATTCTTCATGAGGTTTAATAGGTTCCATAGGCCCAAGACAAAATAAATCTAATGAAAATTTCCCACGGAAAGATAGAGGATTAAAGCCACTATGGTGCACAATAAATATTTCATTTTCAAAGGGAAACTTTAAGCATTTATGCACGATCGATGAGATGGCTTCCATGGAGTGTAGCCATGGATAACCAAGCTTCACACATAATTGATCTGACATCAGGATGATGAAGAATGAGACATATAATTGTTTCGGTTTGATTTTCAGAGGAAGGGTGATCAATCTCATCATAGGGAAAGCGAAACCATTATGCATTTTTATCCATGCTTTCGGTTTATCATATGTTTCTTGGTAGAGTTCATGCACAAGGAAGAATTATTCAATGATCACATTCTCTCCACAGAAAAGATCAATTAGTATCCCATTAGTGGGCTTGTTATTGATTCGATCGGCTATGTAAAGAGGACCATTAGGTACATTTATAATTATATCTTTAGATGAGAAAGAAATGTCAAGAGGATTTCTAGTTCATCCCTTACAAGGTATAATTTTGATCAATCCCACCATGTTATCCACATGACTTTTTTCATCGGTATACATAGGACCTTGTTCAGTAATATCCATGTTGTCATCATCTGCGTCAACATTCATCACATCATTATTCTTAGTTTCATTGGCTTTGAAAAATGAAATAGCATGGTTTGGCATAGGGTTGGTAAAGATTTGTAAGTTTTGGTTAGGAGGGGAAACAAACTTATTTCCTTGATCATTAACACCTCCAATTTGAAGTCAACCAGAATCAATGAGGTCTTGCACAAGATGTTTAATACGCTTATAATGTTTCGTGTCATGTCCATTTTGTTAGTGATAATGGCAATAGGAACTCAATCTAAAGTTTGGAGGTAAAGTCTTATTAGGATTAGGAGTTTTAACGGGAGGTAAGGTGATCATCTTTTGTTCTAGAAGTTGTGGCATTATGCTATGTAGGGTATTGGGTAAGGGAGTAAATTGTCTAGCCATATCCCTAAATATAAAAGGAGTTGTCTTCTTTATAGCAACCACTTGGGTATCAACATGTTCAGTCGGTTGAGGGGGTTTTATTTGAAGGAAGCCTTTATTCTATTTCTTAAAGGTTGATAATTGTTTTGGTTTGTGGATTTGGAATTTTTAGAATGGCTAGAGGTGGGTTTTGTTTCATGACTACTAACCAAGTTTTGATAATCACGAAGGGGAGTACACAATTTTACAAAGGAAGGAAACTTCATCATGCCAAGCTTATCTTGTATCTTAGTTTGCAAGTTCTCAATGAAAATTCGTTGAAGGTGAGGATTGGGAATCTTTACGTTGATTTGGGAATAAAGTGATTGGTAGCATGAAATGAAGTTAATAACCTTTTCATCATCTTTTTTCTTACATCTCATCAAATCGGCTAAGGTCATCTTAGGATTCATGTGCACTTGGAAATGGTTTATAAAGGCCTCAAAAAGTTCATTGAATGAACAAATTAAGTTATTTGGTAGTGAGGAAAACCATTCTAAGGCAGTATTTTTCAAGGATCTAAGGAAAAGTTTAGTCAAGAGCTTATCCTCAAGGACAAAATAACTACATAAGGTGGTATAAGTGAAAACATGGTTAAAAGGATCTCCTTTTCCCCATATGTCTCAAATCTAGGAATCTCTATGCTTTGTGATATCGGCGTTCTCAATATCTCCAAGGATAAGGGATTGCTTTTGACATAGTATGTAGGTTGGCCATTTTGATTTTGGTTTATGGTGGAAATTTTATTTTGAAGGGATGAAACATTTTGAAAAAGTTGGTTAAGTATGGTGTCATTAGTCATGTTTTGAGATGGAGGTGAATATGGTGGAGGTGTATATGTGTTTGAGGGGGAAGTGAATGGAATGCTTATGGGAGGTAAAATGGTAGGAAATATAACATGAGATGCCACAAAGGTACTAGGATTGCTAGCGGAAATACCCAAGGTAGGAAAGATATTACTAGTAGGTTACATTGTTGTTGTAACTTGAGGGCTGGTATATGTAGGAATAGAGTCAATGGTTGTAGGAGGAGGAATTTGGGTCCCTCCTTGAATTTGGAAATTTTTTGGAGGTTGAGCACAAGTAGTCATTGAGGTAATATTTTTTCCAAAAATCTAAGCTAGGTTATGCACAAGTTCCACTCCTTCACTTTCAATCATGAGATGTATGTTATCTATGGTGGGAATAGCAGTGTTGGAAATGGTTTTAGTACTCACTTGATGTTGTAGGTTTGCTAAGTCTTCATGGATTTGGATTGTGTTTTCTTGCAGAATACTAGCGACCATTGTTTCAACACTTGTCATACTACTTGAAGGAAAAGGGTTGTTAAGGGTATGGTCCATATCTAGTGAACTAGTGTCAACACTAGGAGTGAAAGAGCTAGATAACCCAAGACCTATGATGATTGTGCTATCGCGGGATGACATGAGTCTCGAACTTCATCTCACTATAGTATTAGCAATAGGACACCAAGTTGTAAAGCTCATGCAAGGGACAATTAATGAAATGCAAGTCGGATGCAATGAACACAAGATAAATGATATGTTTAATTCCAATTCTTATATTTAAAAATGCATCAAATTAAGTTAGATTTAATGAAATGAATGTAACAAAAACTCAGTAAACTAAAAAAAAAATCTAACAACAACAAATAGAATCACAAAAATAAGGTTTCTAATGTCGTAAAATGTAGTTTCAGTTCTAACATGGAACTAAATCGCCCAGAGGGGTGTATGAGTCCCAGTTAGGGCTTTTCAAGGGTTCAAATGCTAAAAAAAATCCACACAAAATACCCAAAAATCAGGTAAAACCACCTGCACTAGGACTAAATCTCCCAGAGGGGCATATGAGTCTCAGATTAGGGTTTTTGCACTAATTTCAACAAATTTTGAGTGAATGTTAGGTTTTTTGGTTTGTATGATGTCTAGACTAAGTGCAATAACAAATTTCATGTGAAATTAAATGATGCAAGAGGTAAAAATGCAACCTATATGCACTTTCACTAATGTAAAGTTTAGAAACCCTAGATGCAAATTAACTAATGCAAAAGCTAATGCAAAGTTAATGTAAGCTAGATCTAGGACTATGATGCACTCTAAATCAGAAAATAAGGGTTTGAAAGTCAAGTTAACCAAAATGAAACCTCTAAAATAGTTGTTCTATCTTTAGGGAGATGGAACTAAAGGGGGATTAGGGTTCCTCCACCTATTTCCTTCAAGTCTCATTAAAGGAAACCCTAGAGATCTCAATCTAAGAATGGAATTAGGAAAAGAGATCTGCAATAGGGTGTCCTAGGGGTGTGATTAGAGACAAAAGGGGGTTCACCACCAAGCAAAGGCTTGGAAAGAAGAAGATGCAATCATATGCAAACCTAACTATGCAACTTAAGATACGAAATCGAAAATCAGAATTTAATAGACTAATAAAGGACAAAGGGGCACCTAGAAAACTGAAGATGCTTGAAACAAGGTATGTACTCCCAAAAATATGAATTTTGATATACATTGGGACTCATACACTAGTAGGGGCGATTTAGTCCCTGTTTAGGGTTTCGGACCAAGACTAGAATATGGAACTGCTAAACCAAGATCTGCAGAAAATGCTTGAAATCTAGTATACTGGGACTCATACACCACAAGTGGCGATTTAGTTCTAGTATCAAGGTTGATCTAAAACTCTGATATGCTCTAATTATTTCCTATAGCTTCTCTCCTATCAAATCTCTGAATCTTAAACTTTGAATTATGTTATGTAAATGACTTTTCATGATCTTGCAATGTAGATGACAACTTTGCAACTTTCTCCAAACTTGCTCTTCAATGGATCTTCAACCTAAATCTAAAAATTCCACATCGAAAAGAGGGATAAATATTTTTTTGTTAGTGGATAGGGGTTTTCCTTGGTCAAACCATGTTTTGGTAATCAAACCTTGAAATGAAATCAAATAGAATAAAGGAATGATGAATGAACAAATAAGTTATGTTGCAACTCACCAAACCCTTGAACAAAAGGCTGTAATCTTATATGTAATGGCTAGCATGAATGTGGATCTTGAATCTTGCTCGTATGTTGTAGATCTTGACTTGAATGCTTGCTTGAATCATAAGAATCTACATCATAAATGCTAGATAAAAAAAAACATGATGCATGATGACTTTGACATGATGCTTGAATCTTGGATATAGCTCCAAAACACTTGATAATCACTCTTGAATTCTCTTGAATGCTCTTGAATACACTTGAATTTCTAGAATGCTTGATCTCAAAAAGTGCTAGGAGAAAATATGTGAAATAACCTTGTATTTATACTTACTTATGCCAAATTTCCTAAAATTACAACACTACAAGCCGACATCATATCTGGGAGAATAAAATCCAGCCAAGAATTGAATTCAAAATTAGGTCCAAGCTAAGCGGGACTCATACGGTAGTTGGGGCATATGAGTCCCAGTAGGCTAAACTTGGTATGCAAATTTCAAGAATTGTTGAGTTCTATGCCAAATTCAAATTTAGGCCCCGAATCTTAGGTGGGACCCATATGCCCAAGGTGGTGTATGAGTCCCAAATCACTAAAACTAGGCCGTACAAACCAAAATCATTAAATTATGATTGGTCATTTGATATGTGTCAAGATCATCCTTAGAAAAATGCATTAAATTAGGCTTTTGGATGCAAAATAGGACCAAATAAGGCATAAAGAAGCCCAAATTTAGTCGGGAGGGCCCAAACAAGTGTGAAATTGTAGAGGGATACATTTTTCTACACAACACCTTGATAATACTATTGTTGTTTAGGAAGGGTTGGAATGGGCCAAATATTTTCAACAATGACCAATCTTTCTTAAAATTGATTTCTCCAAAGCCTATTATCACATTGAATGGCCTTTTATCTTTTCCATGCTTAAATCATTAGGATTCGAACTCCATTTTATGCATCAATCAAAATTCTTTTTGCTAATGTTCTACTTGTATTACTAATAATGATCGTGAATATGATTCCTTTAGGCTTTTTAGGTCTATTCATCAAGGATTCCATTTTCCTCTTTCCCATTATATTCTTATAGCTAAAGGATTTAGCTATCTATTATCTCATGTTGTTTCATTGAACCTAGTTAAAATCGTTTATTTTTCTAATTCCACCACTCCATTGGTCAATTTAGATGAATCCATTGTTGCTATATTGGAAGAAGAACACAATATCAAATAGGCCTTGCAACACTTGGATATTGTTTATTAAAAAAATAGTTTTGTATATACAATAGAAAAAAAAGTTAATATTACAAGAAATCCTTTCTTCCTAAGCCTAGTTGTTTAGATTCCTATGGATGAAAATTGATTGTTCATGGGAATTTTTTAGATTTCTCGATATTTCTTTTTCCTTTTAGGCTTCCCCTTTCACCTTGTAGAAAGCTATCATTTTTAGATTTATGGATTTATGGGTGCTATTAGATCACTAGGGTAATACTCCATGTATAGTTACCAAAGTCTCGTTGCCTTTACCTACCTTCAAGGATCATTCCTCTCCTCATGAACACTGGTGTGGACAAAAAAATTAGACTAATCAGGGAGTTCATGACTCTCAATCATATCCTTCCTTGCCACCTTCTCAAAGAGCCAAGTATTAATTTATCAATGGGTGGTCATAGTACTCCCACCCACCTTCAACCTCCTCCTAGCATCATGACTAAGAGGCTCATGAATGGTCAGATTCTAGGAAGATCGCATGCTTGAATCTAGTTATTTTTCTTGTTTGTATTACTCAACCATCTATAAAGGATGATAATCAAGAATAGGGTGTAATTATTGATTGGAAGCCTATAATTGATGGCTCTAGTCTTGTTGATGTATAGGGTAAGTCAAATGATCATGACCTCCCTCCACTCCTTATTCATGTAGCTCTTGTTGCTTCAACAACTTTGTCTTGTTGTTTTAACTTGACCCCACTTAAATTTTTAAGATATAATTTCTACAACCTACTATTTTCTATGAATAATATAATACATTTTTTATAGTATAAAAATAATATAACCATTAGAAAAAGAATATTAATTTGTTTTTATTTAAGTCCTCGTATTAACATATACACATTTCTTGAGTGTACATTGAGATAAATAGACAAAGTGCGATGTATGAGTGTGGATTTAGATGTATTGATTAAGTTGGTGAATTAAATATTTGCTATATTCCTCAAATAAAGAGAAATATCTGTGTTTCTTAAGTTTGGGTAATTGTGTGGTGTTAATTTAGAGTACATGATGTCGGTTGGCTTCAAGCCAGAGAATTCAAAAACATTGAAAATAGCAACCATTCAAGACTGTCTAAAGAACGCCTCGGTAAATAGACTCAAGTAAGAAAGAACAAAATAAATAGTATCAGAATCCCTCCCAAATTTTCTTCATTTCTTTGAAAAAAAGTATAGAATTTGACATTCATTTGGAACTAATGTGCCATTTGTGAGGTGGCTGCATAAGTACCCAGTTAAGATGATTTGCAGACAGCCATTGAAATTCCAAAATAACGGGTTCGAATCCCACAAAGAATACTTTGTAATTCTTTTCTTTTATTACAGTTGTGCCGTTCACTGTTCTCCCTCTTCTGATAGAGTCTTTGAATAGAAACTATGATAAATCCGTGTAGAATGATATATGTGCATAGAAATAGACAATAACTGCCTTGAAGAATAGATAATGGGACTGCAGAAAACATTAACGAAATAGACAATGACTGCCTTGTTTGCTTTTTACAATTGTAACTGAATTAATGAAATTTCATTAGTAAACAATTGCTTGAAGGGTACTACACTAAGATAATGACTCTATTGAAAAGGTTAGGCATCACATTACTTGCAGGGTCCAACAATAGATATGTGAGGTTTAGAGTATCAATCTCTGAGTCATAAACAAGCTGTGACTCTCCAAAACAACATTTAATACTAGAATAGAAACTTCTCAATCCAACAAGTTCAGGTGAATTGAAATAAAAGTAGTTTATATACAAGATTTTTAACTTCTTTAAACATCAATTTCAAAATAAATATAATTGAATCCAAAAACTTGTTCTACAATTTTATGAACTGTTCATACCAACTATTCTTATTGAAGGATGTATAAATGATTTTTACCTTCTAGAGATGGACTGATATGCCAGCAGATTCTGTGCACACTTCTGCTTTTTGTTTTCCTCCTATTGATAGAAAGATAGATCTGAGAAACAGCAATAGCTATTATCCAACATAGCAATAAGATAATCACAAGGCTTGCAGCATACTTTAATAAATATCGTCCAAAGAATCCAATAACTCTCAGAAGAAAGATGACAATAATTAGTATGCGTCCCAAGGCATCAAACCCAACTGCTATGTTGCCTAATAAACGGTGGGTAGCCATTGGAATGGCCAAATCCAAAACTGTTTTTGGTTGTCTCGTAGACTTGACTGTATATATAATACAGTTGATTTGCTTTGAAGTAGGAGTTTATTTTGAGTTGAAGTTTCGTGGATCTTGTATATAGGCCTGCGATGACTTTCTATGTATTGAATAACTAGGTTGTTGGTCTGATTGCCTAGGCAGGTATCTTTCTCTTTCTTCTATAGATTCCCATCGGTCGCCCACTGAAATGCTCTCCTAACATGACATCAGTTAACAGTGACAAAACTCCCATGCTTTCCGCTTATGATACCGACTTTACTTTACATTTTATATTTATTAATTCTTCATGGAAGATAAGTATTTTTCTTCTGGATTAAACTGTGGATGATTTTATTTTTTTTCTGGATTAAACTGCGGATAATTTTTTTTCTGGATTAAACTGTGTATGATTTATTTGCATCAAAATTTCATATCACATTCAGTAATTTATCATCGGATGAAATCTAATGTCTTTAATTTTCATGGAAGTTTCATATTTTTTACAACTATATTTAATGAGAAGTAGAACAAAACACATGAAAAATCATTGAAATAATTAAGATTAATTGCATAATTAAACGAATAGATTGTATTAAATAATATAGTATAGATCTAAGTTTAAGGATATCCAACAGAGAACGGATATGAATTAGAACAGTATCAAGAATAGTTATTTCAGTCTAAATATAGTCTTTAGGGGTGGAAAATATTGGGTTAATTAATTAAATGTAATTAATTTAGTATAAATTATTTTAAATTAAAATGAATAATAATATGGAATGATAAAGTGTGAAATTTACTCTTATTTTTAGAAATTAATTGTATAGAAATAAGGGTATTTGGCTCTTGGTAATGAAGAAGATAAATTTGATGCACAAGGGATTCATTAATCAACCAATATGTCATGGTAGCACATTCATGCATATTAGAGGAGTTTTTAATTAGTCAAATGAAAAGTGGTATACTACATATATATATGAAGGGATAGGGGCATATTAAATTATATGTGATATGTAAGCTTGTGAGGTGGAGAGGGCAGCAGGAAGGCCCGGAGGGGGGGAAGGGAGTGGACGGTGTTGTTGAAGGGTTAGCTATCATATAATCAACATTGAATTAGGCATTAAATGATAGACGTGTATTGTTATAATTTTAATGCGAACATGTAAGGTGCGGGTTCATTCAACTTCAATACACCATCCCATACAAAAGAATTGAAGGCTAATCGAAGAGAAATTTAGCAATTATGTAAACACATAATTCCCATTGGGTACTCGTCTCATTACAACAAGATTTGATGAAATTTTACTTTTGTTTAGGTGCCTCTTTTCCCTCTTCCACTATAGCTCTATTCTTATGCAAATCATCACACTTTGCAGTAAATTTTTCAATATCCCACGTTCTTTGATTTGTATTCTATTTATTTAATTGTGTTTAAAGAAGATGCTAGCAAAGGTTGTCAAGTTTGGGTTTACACCTACCAATTGCATTATCCTGAGAGCTTCTAAATATTTTTTAATAAATATATTTTGTGAATATCCTACAACCATTATAACCCATGGTCACATCTTTTTGAGGAATTATGTCAAGAAATTCACTTGCCTTGTTTATGCTTCCATATTTTGCATACATGTCTAACAAGAAAATTATAACTATAACATCTAACAAAGCTTTTTATCCTTTATTCTTTGATAGATGTTCATACCCTATTCCAAAGCTCCTACTTTGGCATGTGTAGTGATGATGCTAGAAAATTTTATTGAATTTGGCTTTTCACTTGTCAATTGCATTTACTTAAAAATTTCTATAACATTTTCAACAAGTCCATTTTGTACAATTATGCAATCCATTAGGAAATATTTTTTGAGTCAATCTATCATATAGTTCACATGCCTTGTCTATGCTTCAACGGTTTGCATACATGTCTACCAAGGAAGTTGCAACTACAACATGTGAAAATAATCCCTAGTTCCCTTATGCTTTAATGGGTGTCCATACATTATTTTATATCTTTCATTTTGGCACAGCCAAGGAGGATGTTGGCAAAATTTATAAAAAAATATTCACACCTATCAATTGCATTTTATTTAAAAATTTATATCTTTTTTAAACTATTCATTTTATATATATCCTAAAATCGTGGCATTTGAGACCACCTATTTCTAATTCCTTATGTCAAATAGCTCACAACCTTGTCTATGCTTCAACATTTTGCATACATGTCTACTATAGAATTTCCAACTATAGTATTTGACAAAATTCCCCCTTATATTATGCTTTGATGGATGTTCATACTCTCTTCTAGAGTTCCCATTTAGCATAGGCACAAAGGATGCTAGCAAAGGTTTTGGAATTTTACTTTTTCCCTACTAATTGTATACGCTTGAAAGTTTCTAAAGCCTTATCACATTATCAACAAATCTATTATGTGCATACTTTACAACCATTGGATTTAATAAGATGGCATATCTTTGAAGATTTATATTTCAAACATTTAACATGACCTATCTATGGTTCCACATTTTGCATAAATTTCTACCAAGGTAATCATAACAATACAACATTTGACAAAATTCCCCCTTCTATTATACTTTTATGGATCTCCATAACCTATTTCAAAGCTTCCATATTGGTATAGGTAAGGATGATGTAGGACAAGGTTGTCAAGTTTATATTTACGCATACTAATTGCATTTGATTGAAATTTTGTAAAGCATTTTTAAATGTAATCTATTTTGTGCATATCCTATCACAGCATTCCATGAGACCACATTTTGCAGACATTCTATCATAAAATTAACTACCTTGTCTATGCTTCAACATTTTGTATATATGTTTACTAGAACATTTTCACTATAATATCTGATAAAAGTTCCCCATTCCATTATTCTTTGATGGATTTCCATACCCTCTTCCAAAGAGCCCATTTTATCACAAGTAGGGAGGATTTTGTTAAATGGTATAAAATTTATATTTTAACTACTAATTAGATTTTCTTGAAAGATTCTATATCTTTATCAAGTTGTCAACAAATCTATTTTTTGCATATCCTATAATCATTGTATTACATTAGATGAGATCTCCTTGAGGAGTTATATTAAATATTTCATGTGCCTTTCCTATGGTTCCACATTTTTCATACATGCCTACTAGGATAGTTGCAACTATAACATCTAATGAAAGTTCCCTTTCCATTATGATTTGGTGTATGTCCATACCCTATCTTGAACCTCCCATTTTAACATAGGCAAGAAGGATGCTAGCAGAGGTTTTCAAGTGTAGCTTTACACCTACCAACATTTTCTTGAATGTTTATAAAGGATTTTTAACAAATCCATTTTTTGAATATCCTACTATCATCCCAATCCATGACATAATATCTCTTTGAGGTATTTTATCAAACAAATTGTGTGCCTAGTCTATTCTTCCACATTTTCTTAAATTTTTTGCTAGAACAATTATAACTATAATTTATTGCCCTA
>VDFB02368684.1:0-24237 GCA_007258455.2 Sequoia sempervirens | reverse complement strand
GGAGTAAGACTAGACAATTTTTGATGGAGGTAAAGTACATTAGATTAGCTTCATTTATATTATTATTCTTTCATTTTCATGTGCACACACTCTATTGAGATGAGGTCTATTTTTTCATTGGATTTGGATTCTTGATTGTTTATAATTGTCTCCTATTTTACATTGAATTCATTGATCATATCATTTTATATTCCTATTCACAAGTTTAAGAAG
The DNA here is from genome assembly GCA_007258455.2 of Sequoia sempervirens. NCBI lineage: Eukaryota > Viridiplantae > Streptophyta > Pinopsida > Cupressales > Cupressaceae > Sequoia > Sequoia sempervirens. Next base: position 24,024 of record VDFB02368684.1, on the reverse strand, counting down.
TAACTTTGGCACATTATTTAGCTACATTGACCTTAGGTAAAGGCCATATCATCTATTTCATTTATTTGTTATGGTTATATCATATCCCAAATAATATGAAAACCAATTTTATATAATATATTTTATTTCTTTTGCATGCACTCTAACAACTCATATTTAAAATTGATCAACTAGCTTTTAACAAGAAAGGAAAATAATGAATCACAGAGTGAATATCTTAAGGATTTAAAAATTTACATATTAAAACCTATTATTTATTTCTAAAATAAATTTTGTGATGCAAAAAATCTAATCATATTTTTTAAATACAATTTGAATCTTTTATTTATCTATTAAATGATGTCAACCACAAAAGAAATTAGTTATACAAATGTTTCAAAATTATATTCAATATAATTACTATTAATAGCATTTATTATTATATGTTTTGATTACTTATTTTTTATGATAATTGTGAAAAGAACTAATTATTAATAGACATCTTGAATTGACAATATTTTAAATTATTATCATGGGCATTTTCTTCTTATTTTTCTTTTGTCGTTGTAGTCTTTGATTCACTTATTTTTATAGAATTTTAGCTCACTATTTTCTTAAATATTATTAGAGTTTACTATTTATCAAAATATCATTTGATTTTTTAGTGTTTTTTAATTTAATAATATATTTTTGGATCTTTTGAACATTCATCAAGTAATTATGTTAAATAATTTATTTAAATTGGTGAGGCAGTTTGTAAAATATCTTGAAAGTGATTTGTAAAAGTTTGTATTTAGCATTTACATGTCATTACTTATAATTTTAAAATAAGCCAGAAATTGAGTTAACCATTTGTATCTAGAATGTTCTCCTCTAGTATTCTTTCATATTTTTATGCAATTCTTGAAGATGATTATGTGTTTTGTAAACCTCAAACTTATGAATCATTTTATCAAAGAACTTGATGTTATTGATATCCTTATAATAGTTCCCTATACTAATCCTAAATCCTATATTGTATTTTGTAGAAGTTGATATTTATGGGTAGATTTGTTTTAATTGTTATATTTGAATGCTAAAAATGGACTAAAAAATGTGGGGCTTCTTTGACTTTTTTATTAGTTTTGTTAAGAGTAGTTGTTATCAAGTTTGAAAAAAATGAATTAGGTATATTTTATTTGGATGAAATTTTAGGTGCATTGCAAGAAAAAGATAATCATTTGATGTTGTTAGTTCTCTTTTATGGGTTTGGATGTGCATGCCTTAAAATTTGAATCCTCTTTCCAATTTTCCTTCATTTCCATAAAGTTGGACACTTCTTCTATTTGTGCTAAGATATAAAAGAGAAACACCATATTTAATAAAAGTATCATTCCTTCCCTCAATTATGGGAAAGAGGTTGAGAATATTGTTAGAGAACACTCTATTATGAGGAATGAAGGAAATGATTTGGACTTTATAATTATAGGTTCCATTAGAAACACATGCCACTCCTCTTTTAAGGACAAGAGAAAACCAAATGTTATGACTTTGTGTCCTTTGGTTGATCTTGGATCTTCTTTGAAAAAAGGTAGGATGGTGCTTATAAATCAAACTTGACTCATCTTCAAATCTTCTTGGAGATATTTGAATTCAAACCTCCATGATTGTTGTTATAATTGTCCCCTTATTGTTATATTGTTTATTTCTTGAGGGTCTTTCTGATTTTTAGGCTCATTTCTTAGTTGGTTCTTATCTCATGTTTCCATTAAATTTTCTTGATGTACAAGATATCAAGCTCCTTTCAAAACCCTCTTTCGGTATAGGTGTAATCAAAATAATTTATCTAATTAAAAACATATACTTGACCAACACATATTTAATTTTTCTCTTGTATGGTTTTGGATGTGTAAAGTTTTTCACATTTAAGAACATGTATATTTAATATAACCTATAATATATTTATAGATATAATTTTTAGAGCTTGTTATTTTTCCATAAGGCTTGATGGTGGTGGTTTTATGTGAACTATATTTATTGAAGTATTGAAAGGAAAAAATAACCCTCAAATTTTATATTTTTTTTTAATAATGTCTACTAGTGGTGATAAATGAATAAATCAATTAAACATGATTAATAATAAACAAAAGGGAGCCAAGTCACCAACATAATATGTAAGTGTAAAAGTATAATTGAATGAGAGAAGGGATAAGAAAATGGGTATTTATTTCATTGAATTGATTAATGTGTTATGATATATATTGATTGTGTATTGAATCAAGGATTGAAATATTGTACAATTGACAATGATATCAAATAAATTATTTTTTGTTTTTGGATAGAACCCATTGATTCTTGATAGATTATGTTTTACTACAATTATTTCATTCACATAAACCTATAATTTTAATTTACCTTTGCTAGGTATCTAAAAGTGTCTATTGTACTAGGGTTGAAGTGCTTGACTTATTTATTAATTAGTTATACCTAGGATCTACAATGCTTTGATTCATTTCTCTTTAATTGCATATGTTTCATTACATGTGTTATTAAATACCTGATTTTATGAAGTGAGAGTCTTAGGGAACACTTTTAAACATGAAAACTAAATCACATAAGTTTACACACAATGATTATTTTTTTAAAAAGACTAACTCAAAATAAGTGAAATGAACTTGAATTTTAGAGTATGTATTGCATGGGAAATATTGTTTGAGATGTGTGAATGAGTGGTATATGATGCACATGGATTAATTGAGGGAATGGTAGGCCATGAAAAAACCAATACTACTATATTATTGGGAGTAAGAGTGGATGGAGAAGGGACAATGGATGTTGACACCATGGGTGATGAGAACAGAGAGATAGGATATGTAAGGAAATGCATGGAAGAGTGAGAGGATAATTTAATGATGAATTTCCCTCTTTGATGGATGGAAGATGAGGACTAGGAGTCCAAAGGACCAAGTATATCATTTAGTTACAATGTTTAGTCAATTATTTTAATTCATGATATAATATGTATGGCATATAATAATGAAATTATATTTTTTCTTGTAGGAACCATCAATGAGTGGATGACATCAATATATATGATAGTAGATAATCTCACAAAATATTAATTCCCATTAAGAGGATATATTATGCACAAATAAATGAAGGTTGGTTTGCATTATTGTTCAATCTAGTGATCCAAGCACAACTAACCTAATTAAGAGCATGATACATATTTTGGATAATGATATGAGAGAGATGAAATATTCTTAGAAAGATACTATAGTGAAACAGCTACATAGGAGCATTAGTGGAGATTATGGATCTAATATGGGAGAGAAATGAGAATCTTAGGAATATCAAAGAAAATGGGAGGGAATGGGTAGAGTTGTTGTAGAGGTTAGATTAGCTACAAGAAGCATGATAGATGCACTCAACCCCAAGGAATGGTGTGGGGATTTTATTATTGTAGTGGTTGGATAAAGTGTAGTAGGATAATGCTCAACTTAGAGAGTAGATTGGCAAGGTAGAGTGGGCACATGCATATTATCAATCACATAGTAAGACATCCAATTGAGAGAGAGGGAGATAGGGAAACATGGAGAGACACTTGCATGGGAGAGGGAGAGGAGAAGTTGATGATAGCCATAATCCTAAGGAGTATGAGAAAAATACCTAGGTATATCATTTCGTTATGTTAATTTTTTTATTTCATAATATATAACATGTATGGCATAAAGTAATAAAAGTTTATTTTTGATTTTAAGAACCATTGTTGAGTCAATGATGTTAATATCTATGATGGTGGAAAATCTCACAAGTGACATAATAAACATTCCTACAAATAAGATAAAGCATTAAAAATTATAGGAAGATCATTTTGCATGATTGCTCGACCTAGTGAGCCAAGCATGTGCAAACCTACTTACAAGCATTGGCAAAGATTATGGATCTATAATAAGAGAGAAACAAGCATATTAGAATGATAAAGGATATAATAACCTATATACCTAAGTGATAGTGGAGACTATGGATCTAAGATGGGAGAGATGAGATTCTTAGGGAGATCACAGAGGAGGGGAAGTAGTGGTAGGGCTTTAGCAAAAGATAGATGATGCAAGAGAATCTGAATCCACGCGCAATTCTATGTTGACAAAAAAAGTTTGGTTTGATTTTGTTTTGTTTTCTTTCTCTACGAATAGTTTAACCTAATTCTGATAATGGATTGAAGAGAGTTGGACTGACATTATTGTCAATAGTCTTTTTATTCCCATTTGATTTTAATTATTCTACCGAATATATTATTTGCATTAATGATTTTATAAAAGGCTAAAGGGATAAAATCAGAAAAATAACAGAAGAATATGTGAACGGACATGGGAAAATGAAGAGAGCAGCGAATTGGCATTGGAAGATAAAGATTCCAACGAATATGAACTTGAGATGGAGTCAATAAAACGGCGCCATGAGAGTGGAGAGACGGCGTAGGCGTAGAGGGTGGCGGTAAAAGATGACAGAGAGGCCGCTAAGATACAGGAGGATTTTGCAGAGGCCTAAATACCCCACGCCCTAAGGTAATTGCCCAGTCATAAGGCAGAGGGAAAGTATTGGAGATAGCGATGGAGAAAGTGGGGCAGAGGATTGGAAGAACATTTAAAGGCACATATTAGAAGACAGACTCAGCCGCACCAAAGAATATTTAGAAGCGAGTTAAATTAGTTGACAGGCCGTTTCCTGTTGGCATTGACTAAAAGACAAGTATGTGAAGAATGGTTGAGCATAGAGGAAAATCGTGGAGGAAATACGGACTTAAGGAGAATTGCAATCAATGAAGGCCTGCGCAGCCAAGAAAGAAAGGTAACATTTAGATCTGATTTAGCCAGTGCCTAAGGGAAAGAGAAGGCCCGCGAGGTGGATGTAGCCGGAGAATATAGTAATCAGTGCAGCAAATAACTTGACAAAGAAAATCGTGTTGGAAAATTAAATGCTTCTGAGCCTCTTCCCATCCACCTACCTGTCAGGAGCATTAGATGCTTGCAGCCAGAAGATTGTTTTGGGGATTGCCTTCCCACTTGCTCCTGACGTGCCCCTGAAGACTGCAGAAGAAGTAAATGAAGTTAAGAAATTTTTGAATTCCAATTCAATGCTGGTAGGTAATTTCGAAATTGAGAGGGAATGTGATTGAAGATAAAAAGAATGAAGGCAGATTATTCTGTCATCGGAGGAGAGTCAGTAGAGAAGACTCAGTTGGAAGAAGAAGTTTTATGTGCAGCAGCAGTAGACAGAGAATGTTTTGTGTGAGCTTCTGAAAGCTCCTGAACAGCAGCAGCTATGTGTTATGTCAATGTGTGTAAGCAGAGATTGCTCCTGAAGAGCTCTACGTAGCTCCGGTCAGTTGAGCTCTTAGCAGCTTTTAAAGTTATCTGAAGTTGGTTGAGCAGTTGTTTGCTCCCAACAGATTGTGATTCGTAGCTTAGAGTTACATTTCAGTAGTTTAAGTTTTTATCTTTCATGTATTTCCGTTTCCAGCATAGTTAATCAAAAGACAAATATTGCATGCCCAGATTTGTCTCCTGTGTTTTTGGTTATTCCGCATTTTGTGCATTCCCCTGTTTATGTTTTGGGGAAACAGAGCAGCAGCTCTGTGTTTTCTGTGCAATCAAAAATCCTAGACAAATCGATGTCTAGAAAGATGGAGAAGGCCGAACCAGATCGAAATGCAATGAAAGGCTGTATTTAAAAGGCCGATAGGAGTGAAAGGATGGGAAAAAGAAGAGTATTCAAGAGGAGTCTGAAGGACGATTGGAGCTGTTGCAAGGGTAACGCATGTGGCAGAGAAGGAACATCGGGGAATCTGCATCAGAGGATGCTAGATGAGTCACGAGGAGGCAGGTAAGCCTTTGAAAAGCCATGGCAATGTTGTCTGAAAGAGCAAGGGCACTGTTGAGTGCCATATGACATTGGCGTAGGAGGCTAGGATTGCAATGAAAGAGTTTCCTGTAGATGGAAGTCTGTGGTACAAAGGAACAGCAAAGAGGGGACAGAGAACAAGCCGAGATAGGAAAGAGAGAAATGATAGGGGTGATTAAGCTGCCCTCAGATTGTAAATGTGTTTTCATGAAACCTCGAATTGAATAAAGATATTTGACGTGTTTTCCAATTTGAATGTAACGTGCAATCGTGAATCATGAAATTGACAAATGAGATTGTTGCTTTAATGCTAATTAATGGCGGAGTCTTTTGTAATCTAGAATTAGGAAATTGGTTGAGTTTTGTGTTTTTTGATGAGCTATATGAATCATGATAGATGCCCCTAGTGAAGGGAGGTTTTATTATTGAATGATTGGATATATATAAACACATAGAGAGATGAGAGGGAGATGAATATAAACATACATAGAGAGAACAAAGAAAGAAAGAAATATATATAGAGACATTTCCATTGTGACAAAGGGAAAATGTGGATATAGAGAAATAGTTAAAAACATAAATAGAGATATAAAAAGGGAGAGAGAAAAATAACTAAAATAAAAATAAAATAAAAATAAAATAAAATGAATAAAGATAAAAATAATAAGAGAAATAAAAAATAGTGGAAAAAAAAACTAAAATTTTAATTTGAGAAAGAATTAATGAAACAAATAATATAAATAACTAGAAAGTTGAAAATAAAAAATGAGAAATAAAGGAAGGAATATATATACATAGATAGAGATGCTCCAAGATTTTCCCAAGATAAATAAATCTTTTGTGCTACAAATGTGATATCAGTATGTTACATTGTACGTTTATATGCACATGATACTATGACACCACATGAGACATTTAAGGCATACAGTCACCAATGCAACAAGCAAGGTGATACAAGTGGAATACTTACTTGAACATAGGTTAAAGTCATCCTGATAAGATCAAATAACAAGTTCTCACTGAAGGGTAAGTGCATACAAATGGGGAACCAAAGGGGTCTTAAGTGGCCACTTTTTTTTGAAATTACAAAAAATTAATCTTGGATAAATGGAAGATAGGTCAAAATTTGAAGACACGACAATAACACAAGTCGTAGTGCTTTGAATCTACTTTCTAAACTACTAATTTATTTTGAAAATGATGAATATTAAGAGGTTCTAATAAGGGAGCACACAAATGCTCATGTTTTTGTTAAAAAACATTACATATAATATGTAATGCCCCCCTATTAATTTTAACTTTTTTTTAGTATTTCAAAAATTACTTAAGCAAAAAATTAGCTAACATGTAATTTATGCCTAAATTTTATACTATTTTTAATGAATGATTGTTTTTATTAATTTTCAAACTGGACATATCCTAAAAAATTAAAAAGTGAGCATGCTATAAATTGTTTGGAAACTACTCAAAAATCATTTTTTGAATGTGTATCGATAGATTCAGTATGCAGTAAATTAATTTATTTCGAATTTCTATGAACAAGTAAAAAATGAAAAAAAAAAAAACCATTAATTTGATGTCCTTCACTTGTCCTTTTTATTTAAAAATAAAAATTATTTTTTCCAAAATAAAGTAACCTTACATACTTATCTACTGAGGTGATGCGTGCATATTTGAAGAGGAAGATAGGATGTGTGGTAGTTATCAAAAACTGTAATTGAAGGTTCTTTTGATACCCGAGACACCATTGGAGATAGCCATTGATTTCTTCTTCTACGACTTCGAAATAGCAGGTTCTCATCCATTACATTTTCTTCTTCTATAATTTCTATTACATTTTCTTGATAGCCATTGATTTCTATTAAATGGTGAGTTTCACAAGTCACTGGTCACAAAAATACAAGAACCACAATTTCAAAAAAATGATAAGGGTTAGATGATATCTCTGGTGACTCTCTCACAGTCCGAGTCTTCTTTGAGCTTCATTCAATCTTCCAATATCCTTCTCTGGGTAATTGGAAGAAAATGAGAGGATAGCCACAGTGGGCAGGGAGGAGGAGGAGGAGTTGTAATGCCCGCCTTGCAAACCCCAGAGAACACACACAATGCGAATAATTTTTTTTTTAAAACAATCAAATTAAACATGTAACAACACTTAACCATGATTCACATAGCACATTTCATCACATTAACACACTTAGTTCTCTGGGGCATGCGAGGTTACATCGCAACAACTAACTGGAAATAAAAATAAAGATTACAACAATATCATTTATAATGATAACCAAGGATAAGGATACATCTAATAACCATGATGCGAGAATATTAAACATCGCAGAATTACATCCATGATACATCTCTTAATAGAGTTACAAATGAACCTAACTATTACATCATTGATATAATATTACATTACAATTTTCCTTGACATATGAATTACATTGAACTTCCCAACATGGGGATTGATACAAGAATAATGAAATATGAAGTACAACTGATCACTGGTACAACTCCACTGCGGAATGCTAAGAATTACAAGACGCTGAAGGGGAACCCAACGGGTGCGGAGCACGTTCCACCCAACCATGTGAATTACGAAGTAACTCACCCCCCGTGCTCAGAGGTGACGAGGAAGTGAATCCGACCATGAATGTCAACCGACTCAACAACAACATGATACATAACAAATACAACTTAAGCTTACAATGAACAACCATCAAATTTCACAAATCACATGACAAGATTTAAACCAAGAACTCATCACGAGAACATGGAGTACTATCACTTAACAATCAAGATTCAATTCACAAAAATTCAAAGAAACATCATAAAGAGATAACATCCAGAAGAACCGAACCAACACCCAAAATACATTTCCAAATAAATCATAACCAATATAAAGAACACGATTCCATAATAACTCTGAATCAACCATTCAGTACACCATTCCAATAAGCAACAAGAACAAGTCAGACGGGAGTCAAGTAGGGAGGGTCATCACATAACTCTCATGGGATCCCCTGGCTCTTCCTCCAACTGAGGCGCCGGCACCCACCTATGGATTCCCTAGCCCTAAAATCAGAACAACATAAAAATAACAATATCCAGAGGCAACAAGAAACAAGAACAACAAGGATGTCTAGTGGAGAGTGTCATCGCATGGTCTTACATGAATTCGCCAGACTACCTATCACAAGGTGCCGCCTCCATCTATACATGGATTATCCAAACAACCTAGCTCAAGGAGCCGCCTTCATCTATGGTTATCCAGACATCCTATTTCAAGGTCCCGCCCCATAGGGTTACTCATGCGGAGTCACTTACCTTTCATAGATACAAGGTAGTGACCTTACCAACCAGGTCTTCCCACCCATCCTTAGCCTTTGAGAGCGCTAACGGCAGGGGTGAGATGCATGTTTTTATCTTGTTATGTGTTAACTAACCCAACCCACTAAATACATTAATTAAGTTATCACTTGTTTAACTACTCTTACGTGGGTTCCCCTGACACTTCCTCTTACCCGAGGCGCCGGAGCCCACGAAGAGCCACTCTCCCTATGACCCCTAACATATCTCAAGCAGGCAAGGGTTGTACTATCACGAATAAATCATATAACTCAAAACATAACAAGCGAGGCAAATCTATCTCGCAATAAACACATAATCAAAGTCTCACCAAGTTTCGTACAACCCTTTCAAATTAATGATACTAATATCTTGCCATGTTTAAAGCACATAAAATGACAAACATTCACCAACAATAAAACAAGCCTTTGGAAGACTCTAAAAAGGCTTACACTAGGGTTTCCCCAACAAAGAACTAACAATAGTAACAAGATATCAAGAATGAGTCAACAAACATAAGGTAGTGAGTGGCAATATCCCAAAGAGATCTTCACAATTAATTTGATACACTCTCGAGTGGTATCCAAGGGAGACCTCTATTTCTCCTCCTAGGTTACCCAACAATACATTACACAACGATCTTACAATTTGACTCAAAACAAACTTAAACAAGATCAATGATTAACACAACAGAACAATCAACCAATGCACAAACTTAATACGAAAATTAGTCCACTCAATAAATAAATCAATCCAACAATACAATAGAGGCTCTACTTTCACGTTTCACATAACTCTTCAACTTGACCATAAGATCCACTCCACATTTCTACATGTTTTATTGATATCCAAAAATACCATTGCACATATAGGTTCATACTCTTAAAAAAAATACAAACTTATAAATATATTTCTTATAGAAAGGGCCTAAATAATCTTTCATCAAATTATATATATAATTTTTCAAGTTTCTCTCAATTGCTTGTTTACAAAATATTATGTATATATATACATAGCTAGGTTATCCTTAATATAGTAAATATTAAAAATATTAACTTAATTAATTCACCTAATTAACTAATTCTTTTAAAAGTAATTACTTACATAATTAAGATAATACATGAAGGAAAAATATTTATTTATTTTAAGTCATTCACATAATTGCTAAAAAAAATTTAAAAAAAATATATATATATATAATAAATTAAGGCTTATTTTCTTTTAAAAATATCTATTCTATCAAAATAACCAATTAAACAAATATATTTAAATATATATAATACATATAATTAAACATATATATAAATACTTATTAATTAATACATTAAAATAATTTACTATATTCAAACAATGTTAATAATAAAAATAGTGTATTGCGACTTGTATAACTTTTGTTTTCGAATCTGGGTCTTTCTACAATTTTTACTGAAGGTGGGCCATTACGTATTTTAACACCTATAAAAAATTCAGCCATACCCAGTTCGTAAATAGTGAGTTATGATGAATTTAGTGACCCTATGTCTCTGCTGTTTTCTACAGGAAAATATTTATTATTTTATCATAGGATTTTATTTTTCCTAATTTATCAGAGGATTTCCTTTGTTTTTCAATCCTACAGAGGTCTTCTAAATTATAAGTGAGATTTTCTAAGTTATCTATTGATTTCTTTTCAAATTTTCTACTATTTTAATTTCAATTCTAAAAACAAATACCAAGATTGTTCTTTTCTACAGAAATAGCAAAGAGATCGTGTATATCAAAGTAGCATTCGAAGAGTTTAATTTTCGTTGTTTACAAAACAAGACTTTCAAATCTCAACATTCTTTGATACCAAGTGAAAGAGTATTTTTCAGTAGTTTTCACTATTCTTAAATTTCTCTGTTCTAAGGTTTTATTTCTCTTTCACCAAACAATCTAATTTATTTTTCCTATTTTCTTAAATCAGAAGACCAGAGCGAAGAAGTAGTTTAAAACCTGGAGTCCTGCGCTTATTCGAGAACCTGGTGACGATTGTTTCCGCCGGACTTCACGAAGAGCTCCTCCTTCTTGCTTCGAATCTCCTCTAAGTCACCGTGCTCAAATCTCCGACTCGATCCTCTTTCAGAAGACTTCAAAGTAACTAGTAATAGATTTCTCACCCCTTTCTATAACTCTCTTCAATTTAGTAAAAAATGTCAAAAACCCATGTTCTCTTCCAAATCAAAATACAGAATAACTTGTGCAACTTCTCAATCCCTAATCTCCTGTGTGTGAAAAAACTTCCAAAATTCTTAATTAATTAAAAGATAATATCCCTCTTTTTTCAAAAACTCTAAAAATCAAGAATAAAAGAAAACTCATTCTCTAAAAGCCAGCTTTTTAATTAGATCTGTATTCTCATTGGCTCATACAATCTTTTTATTCTTTTATTTGTTTTATTGCTTTTATTTCTGTTTTTGCAACATTACTTGCACATCACATTACTTATTTAATTTAAATAATTTATTCTAATAATTATCTTCAATCAGATAATTAATTAAAATAAATAACACACATTTAATATTTAATTATCATTTAATTGAAACACATGACTTTATAAAAATCAAATAAAACATTTAAATATTTTCATACAAATAAATCAACATTAAAATACACAATTATTATTCCCATTTAATTAACTAATTCACAACTTATAAAATATCAACATCAATTAAATAATCATAACTTATAAAATACCACATTAATTAAAATATGACAACACACAAAACACAAGCCACAAATGATGACAAATTCACAAAATAAACAATACCAGACAAACGAGACGATCTGACATCATGGGACGGGAGGACTTCATCGTCACCTCTGTTTCAACATTAACCGTTGGGTTATTTGGTGCTCGCCCTGTCCTGCCGAAGCAGGTGGAATCGAGACTTATACCTGCAAATCCTGCATACAAACAAAGTTGTGTACATGTGCATACATATATATAATCAAAGCATTAAATCGAAGTACTGCATTGTGAGAAGGAATCACAACATAGCAGGGCACTCGCGAACGAGTGATGCCATATTGTCCTTCATCACACCTATTCTAACAATTATAATCTAACTGATAAATCAATATTTCTAACCAACAATCATCTCAAAACATATCTAATTAAATCATTGCATCATATCATAATTTTGAAAATCAATTAACATTACTAACCACAATGTCATATGAAATGATCATGTCTACTAATGGAATAACAGCATCATCTAACGTCTAATTATCCAACTCAAACAATATCATCATCGTCACAAGTAGCAAATAATCGCATTGAAAAATACTAAATCCTACCAGTAAGAGGAGGGGTATTACAGGAGTCTATTTTGATGGAAAACCCTCAGAGGCTTTGCATGTTTCCCATCAATTATACTTAAATTTCAAGTGTGGGAAATGTACAAGAAAGTTGTTGCCAGCTTCTGGATTGCTATTTTCCTATTTGGCCTTATATAGTGTTCCAGTGGAATTTCTAAGTATGGATTTTTGGATTGGATTGGGTTTTAGTTTATATTGAATTGGTTTTAGTGAATTTTGTGCACTCGACAACTTTAATTGTAGATTTTAAAGTCCCAGATTTCAAACTGTTGCTTGCTACTGCTCCAGATGGGGTTTCTACATTTATTGTGTAATAACTGCTAGAGCAGTTATGAAACTACTATGCCATTTTTTAAACTACCCCTTGTGTGAATCTTGGGGTTTCAAAATTACTACACGATCAAAACTTGAATGGAAATTCTCTAAAGATGGGAAATGGTGGCATCAAATTTTTCTCCCAATACATTTCTAATGATAAAATTGAAACATTTAATATTTACTAATACTATAAATTCAACATTTACTAATAAAGAAGGAAAATATATAAATAAATTTTTCAAAGAATGCAAATTAATAATTATTTGTATTTTCTATTGATTGGAATAATCAAATTGAGTGTTTATAGGTTTATAAATGTGTATATGTGTCCCTAAATCAATGGATAAGATAGTTCCAATTAAATGATCGTACCAAAAAAGTGGATATTTTAGTTCAAGAAATGAAAGAACAGGGAGAAACAGAGGATAAACTTCAACTACTTCGTAGTGTAATAGGGGCATTTAGGCTTCTGACTGCTTTGATGGGGGTTAGTGGGGCTGGAAAGACAACACTCATGGATTTTTTGGCTGGAAGGAAAAAATGAGGATATATTGAAGGGGATGTTAGGATCTCTAGATTTCCCAAAAAGCAAGAAACATTTGCTCAAATCTCTAGTTATTGTGAGCAGAATGATATTAATTCTCCACAAGTAATAGTGAGAGAGTCCCTAATATATTCTACATTTCTTCGTCTTCCAAAAGAGGTTGATATCAACAAAAAAACTGTAAGTCCGAAACTCAAATTTTGTATTGCATATTCAATCTTTACATTATTTGGTAGGATTCAGTTTTTTATCCCTCACTAAATCAACTCATTTGAACTGCTATAGGCCTTTGTAGATGAGGTTATGGAGCTGGTAGAGTTGATAATTTACGGGATACATTGGTGGGTCTTCCTAGTGTAACCGGTCTGTCAATAGAATAAAGAAAAAGGTTAACAATTTGGAGCTTGTTGCAAATCCATCTATTATTTTCATGGATGAACCAACTTCAGGACTCAATGCCAGATCAGCAGCTATTGTCATGAGAACTGTTCGCAATACAGTTGATATAGGAAGAACCGTTGTCTGTACAATTCACCAACCTAGAATTGACATTTTTGAATCTTTCAATGAGGTAGAAAAACTCTGAAATGGTTGTGTTTGATGTTTTTTTGTAATATACTTAAGGTAGTGATAACTGGTTCATTTGCAGTGCAGTTGCTCTTGATGAAGAGAGGTGGTCAAGTCATCTATGCAGGAACCTTGGGTCAAAACTCTGAAAATGTGGTTGAGTATTTTGAGGTAAGTTCATCTATTTACGACCATTTTTAAATAGGTGAAAGTTAATTAGGATACATTTGTTATTGATGTTACTAAAGATATAATCTAGTATAAGAGGGAAAAAGTGTTGTATAAAAGGTTTAACAAAAGTTTATTTTAAGTTTTAAATTATATTAAATTGTAAAGAAATTATTATAAATATTTTTTATGAAAATATATATATCATGATAAAAAAAAAAGGATTTTAAGATCTAACATAATATAAGTGTTTTGATGAGAAGTTATATGTCATAATATAAATCTCTTACAATCTAAGATCTAATAAATAAAAGGAAAAGAAGTTAGAATAACAATTGCATTGAGACCTTACAACAAGGGAGAGTTCACAACAAGGGAGAGAAATTAAATTTCAAATTAGGAGATAAAAATGCAAAGAGTTATGAAGATTAAATTGAAATCAATTTCTATGGATGAAAATTTATTTATGATATCTTTAAGGTTTTACGGACACCAAAATGAATCAGGGATAACTTCAAGGTGTTGTTTTTTTCAATATGGTTCGTTATAGGCTATTCCTGGAGTGCGAAAGATAAAGGATAAGCAAAATCCTGCTACATGGATGTTAGAAGTGAGCTCTATTACTGTTGAGCTTTCTCAAGGGATAGACTTTGCAGAATACTATTAGAACTCAACTCTTTCTAAGTAAGTGCCAGTTCAATTTAGGCTCTCTATCTAACTCATGAATTTTCAATATAATCAAATGATGATGGATGCCTTAATACTGCAGGACAAATATATCATTGGAAAAAGAGCTATGTATTCCAACTTATGGCACAAAAGATCTTTATTTTCCAACTCAGTTTTCACAATCTTTCTTTGAACAATTCAAATTTTGTCTATGGAAACAAAATTGGTCATATTGGAGAAGTCCAGACAACAATTTCATAAAAATTCTAACAAGTTTTGTAGTTGCTATCATATTTGGGTCTATATTTTGGATGGTTGGAGGAAAACGGTATGTGCACCATTGTACAACATATGAAAAATAAGTATATTTGTAAAGGTAATCTAACTTCTCAAGGAATTTCAAAGACATTAACAAGAAATGTGTTTGCTTCAGGCATAACAATACAAATCTCTTGAATATCATGGGGGGGCTTGTATTGTGCAATGTTGTTCATAGGAGTATCAAATTGTAGAATAGTACGACCTATGGTTGCAGTGGAGAGAACAGTTTTCTACAGAGAAAGAGCGGCAAGAATGTATTCTGCAATGCCTTACGCATTGGCACAAGTATGCAGATTTTCCTGGCTTATCTTTATGTTAATATGAAATGTTATACCATGTTCTAATTTTTTCAAACATTTCATAATTGAACAACACATAGCATTACTAATACTAATTATCTTGGACATGTAGGTGGCCATTGAGATTCCATACACCTTTTTCCAGACACTTGTTTATTCAATCATACTCTATGGCATGATTGGTTTCAAATGGACATTCACAAGTTCTTGTGGTTTTTCTTCATCCATTTCTTTTCATTTCTGTATTTTACCTATTATGGGATGATGACAGTCTCAATCACACCAAATGCACAAGTGGCTCTAATTGTTTCAGAATTTTTCTATGTTCTACTCGCTCTATTTTTAGGATTTTACATTACTAAACAGGTAATCAATAATTTGTTTAGTATTTCTATAAACTCCTATCTACAAGTAAAATGTTTAAAACTAAAGAATTATCTCATGCTTTTATTGGGTATTTAAGATATGGCCTCATGAAAAACATATTGATTTCCTCTGTATTGGTGCAGAAACTTCCAAAATGGTGGGTTTCGTATTATTGGATCTGCCCAGTAGCATGGACGGTTTATGGACTCATTATTTCACAATACAGAGACATCACCGAGTGCATAGAGGTAGATGGGAAGAAGCCAGGGATGCCGTTGAATTAGTATTTGGCAGATTATTTTTTATTTAATAATGATTTTATGGGTCCTATAGCTGTAGTAATTTTGGGCTTCACTTTTTTCTCCGTATTTATATTTTTTTTATTCAAGGGGTAAACGCTTTATATTTTTTTTTATTCAAAGGGTAAACGCTTTTGACTGGAGCTATGAACCGGATACAACCATTCAACAATACCACCCCAACAGGGTTTGAACCTTGGTGGCAAGAACAACAATGCCACCTATAAACCATCACACCATGCGAATACCGGCTCCACATTTATATTTGTCTTATGTATAAAATTCTTGAATTTCCAGCATCAATAAGGAGTTGATTTGAAGTAGTATGTGTTAGAGATCTCTTGTAAGGTCTGCTCTCTCACCATATGATCAGCTCCGGAGTTTTGCAATTGCAATTGCTTCACTATGATTGTGAAGGCTTTAATAAACATGTTTCCACATTTAGGATATCAAACAGCTTATAAGGAGAAGTTAGAATATTAATCATATGATGGGCAAGCCTTTTTATCAATTTTTTTAAAAATCAAAATTTATTTAATTAGTATGTAATTTTCATATATATAAAATGTATGATTTAATTAAATTTAAACAAATATTATCAAAACATTAGAGATAAAATATTATTATTTAGTTAAACACATTTTTTCAAAAGGAGGTGGCAAATCTTCTTGGATATAAGAATTAATCCCTTTAAAGGTTTTTCCTAAGAGACTATCAGGAGCCGTCCACTCATCTTGAGATTCCTAGCCAATAAGAGATACAAAAATCTCCAACAAGGTGGTGTAGGCACGGATCTTACCATATTCATAACAAAATAAGAGGGTTCATAATTTGCACACACAATAATAGAAAGAATTCATTCTTGCAATTGGGATGAGATCTCTAACTTCTCTTTTGAATCACAACCATTAAATGAGCTTATACATACATTGTATCCGTACACAATAATATGGTAACAAGTGTATCCTAGATGGATGTTAGTATGATGCCAACAACAATCTCTTAACACATAACCACATAGTGGCCAACTCATTCATATATCACATATACACATAGTGACTAATTGACAATTGGTGGTGGATGTGACTTTACTACATGCATATTTGAATTAATTGATTCACTAGCACCTAAGTATGAAAGAACTTTTGTAAATTTACTATTTAATATGTTTAGAACTAAATTAATATATTTAAAAGATAAAAAATGCAAATATAAACTGATGCAAAGTGGCAGGGGAAGCACCCAACTTGACACACTTGTTCAACTATACCCTTCAATAAGACAATCTGATCATACAACTTGACTCACACAATCAGACATCACCACAAGACTTGGGGATGATTTAGACACTCTTAATATGACAAAATATGAACAAACAACTAGACTTTGCTCATAGAAACTCTCATTCCTCCATCGCTGCCATACTATCCATGCATTTCTTCTAGCACTCACCAATAGGACAGTCATGATAAGACTTTGTTAAAGGAAAATAACAGAGAAAGAAACCATGTTTTAGACTTCTTACATAGACCCTTATAGATGCCCAAAAACATAGGACCAAACACCAAGAGCAGGTGTATCAAATAACTAATTTACAAGCCACCAAAAGGCTTCATTTAGCTTGTGCAAAAAATGAATCAACTTGTCAAGGCACATTGCAACACCCCTAATTCCTTTAAAACACTTCAACAGGTTCCCCAAGACCTTTTACATGCTTTCCATCCATTATATTTACTCAAATACTCAAAAATCAACAAATAATGTATTCAAATGATCACATTTTGGATTGTACAAGGAAAAAACCAGACCTAGGGCATCACATAACTTTTGTGAACCTCTATTTTTCACTCTAAAACAAATTTCAGCATGTAAAGGAGTCCTAAATCTACCAATCCACCAAGTTTCATATTTTTCCCACAATGGAAATGGGAATTACATCCATTTTGGTGACCAAACCCTTGTTTTGCAAGGTTCCAGACCCACTTTCACTAAAATTGATGTAACTTACTCAATACTTCATGAAATTAACTCAAATCATCGCCAAAAGAAAGAAGAATCTTCCCTCTTTCAATCCATATGTATTAGAAGGCTGTAGAGTGAAGTAGCAGACCGTACCACACACAAGAACAAGCAAAAATTCTATAAAATAAGAAAAAAATAGAGTTTTCTTTGTATTGGTGCTTCAAAACTTCAACCTTCATGCCTCGACCCCATGGAGGCTTTATAAACATGTTCCCATCCTCCCCAACATCCTTTAACTAATTTTTGAATAAAGGAGCCATTGTTAAGGTGTTTACATCATTAAAATGAGATTACATCATATTGTCAACATGACAACTTTGCATTTTGTGAAGCAACGTTTAATTCTAAACTCTTATGACTCCTAAAACCACTCTAATGGCTTCAAAATAGGCTTATTACAACATTTAAACCCCAACCTTGCATATCCAAGCACAACTTTAGGATTTTTCCTTCTCAAGGCTTACATGACAACATTTTTGCAAGATTGCAATTTTCTACATTTTAACTCCAAAACTTAAAGACTCACCCTAGATATTACTCAATGGTCTTATTAGACCTTATTGAAGATGAAAACACTCAAGAGACTCAAAAATACTCTTCCTAACCTATTCACCATCAAAGGATCCAAAATGGAGGTTGAGGTGTAGGTGCTCTTGCACCATACACCCCCTAGAAAAGACTCATGTGCCTCATGAGTTGTCCTTGAATTCACTATCTCCATGCTTCATAGATGTTCCATTGGTTCACAAATCCATTCCACTGGTTCATGTACATACTGGATTAACAATCTGCCCTGCACTTCTAGCATTTTGGAATGCATTGATACATGCATTTTCCCTCTTCACTGTCCTTAGACCTGCAAATAGTCTTTCATCCTTTCTTTGGCCATCATTTGATTTTTTACTGTGTTTTGAACCTGCATACAAACAAGGATTAGTAATAATTTGTTTTGTCTTCCCTTCTTGGGAACCTTCATGCTTGCAACTATCTTTCTTGCACTATTTTTCTTGTCTTTCACTTATTGCCTCTTTACCTTGCTTTGTCATTGTCAAATTAGACTTAGGTACTGTATTTCCTACAAACTTTGTTTGTTTCTTAGACCTGGTCTTAACTACATGGCATTCAATGGTTCCTACTAACACACTATCATGCACGCTCTTTTCCAAATCACTTATTACCCCTGTTTTTACCTCTACATCTGTTATCCCTGCATTTTCAGTCTTAGAACAAATGAAAACATCATAATATTTGTTTTCCTTCATTACATTCATAGGTTCCTTCTTGCCACACATTATTACCTTTGCTTTACCTTTGATATCTTCTACAAGAGGAGTCAACACAAAAGAATGACCATCTTTAACTATGGTGTATGTATTTTCCCTACCATCATATAAAGATTTTTTGTCATATTGCCAAGGTCTACCTAATAGGAGATGACAACAATCCATTGGAAGGACATCACACACAACACTATCATGATAACCACCAACCTAAAAATCCACAATAGCCTTTTCATTCACCAACAAACATTGATCATCATTCAACCATGAGATCTTATAGGAACATTCATGAGGAATCTTTTTCAATCCTAACTTGTTGACCATTTCACATGACACCATGTTTTCAGTTGATCCAAAATCAATGACCATTCTACATACCTTGTCCTTGCACTTACAATTTGTCTTGAAGAGACTTTGCCTTTGCAAAGGTGTTTCCTCCTTTTCTGCATTCAAGATTGTTTTTCTCACCATCAACATTTTCCCTACTCCAGGATTTTCCTTCCCCATTGTAGAACAATGACTTTCACACTACTCTTCTTGAACCAATTGTGCTCTCCTATCAATCTTCTTGTCTCCACTTGATGAACTACCAACCCTCTCAGGACACTTCCATGAAGGATGGCCAAACTCATTGCATGTGTAGCACCTTCCTACAAAATCATTAGAACCTCTACCAATACCAAACCTTCCTCTACCTCTAAAACCAAAACCACCTCTAGAATCAACATTGTGATCTTTACCTTTGTTTGCTCCTTGATCTTCATTTGGATGCTTTGATGTAGAAGGTATTACTCTTCCTCTTGCACTAGGACCACCTCTTCCTCTCACTGATTTCTCTTGTCTCCTCTTAAGCTTCTCCTCCATCCTAATTTCTATTTGATAACAATCCTCTACATTCCTAGAGTTAGCCAAAACCAATTCATCTTGTATGTTAAGCCTCAAACCACCAATATATCTAGCAACTTTTTCATCTTCATTCTCATGATGAACAGACCTCAAACTTAATGTATAGAACTCCTTAGTATAAGACTTAATGTCCATTTCCTTTTTCCTTAAACTTTGCAATTTCTTAAACATTTGAACCTGATGATCCTTGGGTAAGAATTTACCTTTGAGTTTTGATATCATCTTGTCCCATGATGTGATCTTAGACTTGCCTTGTTTTCTCCTCTCAGACTGAAAGTAATCCAGCCATACCAAAGCATGGCCTTGCAACTTAGTCTTTGCAATTTTTACTCTTTGCTCCTCAGGAACCTCATCACATTCAAAATGGTTATCTAATGCAGCAATCCAATCAAGTAGTTCCTCATCATTTAAACTACAACCATACTTAGGAACATCAATTTTTACCTTGGGCTTATCATTCTTCACTGCCTTTAGCAACTTTGCAATTCTTTGATCCTCTGGAGTAAGTGCTTCTTCCACATCTTCAAACTCCTCATCTTCCTCTTCTTTTGTCTCACTCTCTTCAACATCCCTTCTTTTATTTGTCTCCAAGGCTATGATCCTTTCTTCCAACTCTCTAAGTTCCTTAGCATGTCTATCTTTCATCTCCTTCATCTCTTTAGCTATATCATTCTTCTTTGTAGGCATCTTTGAAATCTCTTCACTTCTTCTTCAACCTACAAAATACAAACAAAATCTACTCCCTGCTCTGATACCACTATGATGTAGAGTGGCGGGGGAAGCACCCAACTTGACACACTTGTTCAACTATACCCTTCAATAAGACAATTTGATCATACAACTTGAATCACAAAACCAAACATCACCAAAAAACTTGGGGATGATTTGGACACTCTTAATATAACAAAAAATGAACAAACAACAAGACTTTGCTTATAGAAACTCTCATTCCTCCATTGTTGCCATACTATCCATGCATTCCTTCTAGCACTCACCAATAGGATAGTCATGATAAAACTTTGTTAAAGGAAAATAACAGAGGAAGAAACCATGTTTTAGACTTCTCATATATACCCTTATATATCCCCAAAAGCATAGGACCAAACACCAAGAGCAGGTGTATCAAATAACTAATTTACAAGCCACCAAAAGGCTTCATTTATCTTGTGCAAAGAAGGAATCAACTTGTCAAGGCACACCCCAACACCCCTAATTCCTTTAAAATACTTCAATAGGTTTCCCAAGACCTTTTAAATGTTTTCCATCCATTATATTTACTCAAATACTCAAAAATCAACAAATAATGTATTGAAATGCTCACATTTTGGATTGTACAAGGCAAAAACTAGACCTAGGGCATCACATAACTTTTGCAAACCTCAATTTTTCACTCTGAAACAAATTTCAGCATGTAAAAGAGTCCTAAATCTACCAATCCACCAAGTTTCATATTTTTCCCACAATGGAAATGAGAATTACATCCATTTTGGTGACCAAACCCTTGTTTTGCAAGGTTCCAGACCCACTTTCACTAAAATTGATGTAACTTACTCAATACTTGATGAAATTAACTCAAATAATCTCCAAAAGAAATAATAATCTTCCCTCTTTCAATCTATATGTATTAGAATTTTGTAGAGTGAAGTACCAGATCGTACCACGCACAAGAACAAGAAAAAACAATGTAAAATAAGAAAAAAATAGAGTTTTCTTCGTATTGGTGCTTCAAAACTTCAACAACCTTCATGCCTCGACCCCATGGAGGATTTATAAGCATGTTCCCATCCTCCCCAATTTCCTTTAACTAATTTTGGAATAACTTAGGAGCCGTTGTTAAGGTGTTTACAACATTAAAATGAGATTACATCATATTGTCAACATGACAACTTTGCATTTTGTGAAGCAACTTTTAATCCTAAACTCTTATGACTCCTAAACCACTCTAATGGCTTAAAGTACTGGTTGAAAACATTTAAACTCCTCAACCTTAAGCATCCAAGCACAAAATTAGATTTTCCCTTCTCAAGGCTTGAAGTGACAACATTTTTGCAAGATTGCAATTTTCTACATTTTGACTCTAAAACTTAAAGACTCACCCTAGACCTTACTCAATGGTCTTATTAGACCTTATTGAAGATGAAAACACTCAAAAGACTAAAAAATACTCTTCCTAACCTATTCACCATCAAAGGATCCAAAATGAAGGTTGAGGTGTAGGTGCTCCTGCACCATAAACTCAAGATTTTACTCAAGATTTAAATCTAATTTTTTCTAATTTTTAAAATAGTTAAAATGCTCTAAGTTAAATATTTAAAGTAAAAAGAGTAACATGAAAAAATCAGAGTTTACACTTTTGATGACATAATATAAATGTTGAGGAAAAAAATATATGCATATATTAGAATTTTTATAAGTCTTTTAAAGATATATTTTGTATAATTGTTTTGAAATTTAACAAAAAAAAATTGGTGTGATAAAATGTCAAGGATGAATCTTTCACTTGCAAACTTCTACAATTCATATTGAAAAATGATTTGATGTTAATGGGCCCTTGGTCTGTTGGTGAAGTTGAAAGGTTTTAAATGAGCCCACTACCTAGGATCAAGTCTTGTTGAGTGCAAGGCTCTGATGTGGATGAAACAAGAATATGTTTAATTATTATATTTATTCTTTTATAAGAAAAGTGAGATAAAATGTAACATTTTCTTTAATTATTTAGAATAAATTTAGTAGACATATGGTTCTCGTTAGTAAGTTTTGTAATGAATATGAAGACATTTTTAACAATCTTTTTAAATAGAATATATAATATTATGATGAAGTGATAAATTGTGACATAGGTTAAATGATATCAAATGAACAATTATAAAAAAAAATGAATTAAAATAGTTAAATTATTACTTTAGGAGTTTAAAAAATTAAATATAAAAGAGTAAGGGTGTTTCGTTTTTAAGGATTAATGTTGAAGGATAAGTTTAATTAAGGTTATGGTTGATTAAAAATAGGCGCCTTAAGAAGGATATCTCTCGGCGTACTTTACATATATTTTTAAAATGTAGGTATGCTAGTTTAAAAAAAAATGGAAACACTAGCAAAAGAAATTAATGATCAAAACCTTAACAAATTTGAAATATATAAAAAATTAATGGTTGGAAAGCTAAGAGATACCTTGACATTATTGTGGTATTTTTTAACTCAACATTGAAAGACATGTAAACCTAATGGAGAGCACACTCGATATTTAGTAATTCTTACAATTTACAAAAAAACACTTGTAGACACCTAAAATTATCACTAGGCCTATGACTTTATTAAAACCCCTTCATCATCCTTGATAATTAAATAATATTAATTATTTAATTATTAGATCTAATGTCATAAAGCATTCTATTAATTAAATAATCTAAATTATTTAATTAATTCATTTTATTTTTTCTATGTCCCCTTTTGATTAGTTAAATAAATTTATATTTATTTAATTATTTGTCACTTTACACTATACTTAAAAAATTATGTTAATTATTCACTTTTAGCTTTTCTGTCACAAGTTAATTAAATTTTATTTAATTAAATGACTCATATTTGTTTCTCACTTTTTGAATTAAATTTATATTTAATCAAAAAGTTAATTTTCCTTTTCCTTTTACATTTAAATAATGTTTCCATTATTTGAAAAATGTAATTTCCCTCTCAAATTGAAGTGATTTTTGTAAAAAGCA
>VDFB02368683.1:0-31396 GCA_007258455.2 Sequoia sempervirens | reverse complement strand
TTACCGATATCTCAATTTCTCATGGACATTACTTTGTTATATCCAAGAGTTGTGTTTCGTCGAGCACTTGTAGATATACCTTGTCGATGTGACATAAGTGATTCTCTCCTCGATATGCCTGTATCTTGTTGAAATTTCACTATTTTACATTGTCGATGAGACATATAAATAAGTCTCTTCGACATAGGGGTGTCTAAACCAACGCTAAACCCAAAGCTAAACTTGAAGCTAAAGTTAGAGATAAAAGCAGCACTACACTCGAAGCTAATATCGGCACTAAAGATAGTGTTACTTCATGCCTAAATTAGCGCTGACTTGTACTGATCGACACAATAAACACCAAAAATTGCACCATCCTGATAAATAGCACCAATGTTTTCAAAAAATTGCCAAACACTACATTAAAATAGTGGGTGGAAGCAAAAAATGGAGCAAATCACAGGGATTTGTTGTAGTGATTTGAGCATATGATCTTATAGGAGGAGATGTTAGATCACAACATCATGTGGATTTCTTAACTATAGTTGGAGCTTTGGTAGTGATTTGTGTTAGTTCTCTTGGTATTGATTATAGTGTTCATGTGCTTGTAAGGTTCATGATAATGCAATTTTACATAAATGAATTTTAACATGGATTGATAAGTTGCAGATTCTCATTCAAATACTTGGAGACTTGGGTGAGTTTGGAGTTCTCTTGGGTTTAGAAACATTTGTTGAGATGGTTACTCTTTGTATTTTTTAGCAAGAAGATCAAGGAATACATACACTTGGTTTAGACGTGAGTTCAACATTAATTCGACAAGGATATTATTCTTGGAGAGAGTCTTAATGGTTTGGTGTATCCTAGAGGGATGTCATTCCCCACTCTTGATCTAACTGGTAAATGATCATTTGTTAAGTATTTCCCATTTTTTTTAGATTCTTTTTAATTTATGTTTCGTATTCTCATAGAGATGAATCTTGAGCTATAATTGTTAGTTCTAGAGGGTTCATTTGAGAAGTGTTTGGTATGTTCATCTCCTTGTGCATACGATTTTTTTTCTAATGTCATTTATTATAATTTTTTGAATATTTTATTGGGCTTATTCTTGGTTTTGGGATGTATATTTGGTTTGATCTTCCTTCAATTAGATAGGCTTACATTCTAGTTAATTATGTGAGGTACATATGTTTTGTTTGATGTTAGATATTAAATAGTTAGATGTTGTTAAGGCTTTTCACTTGGGACCTTGGGAAGGAGGTATAACTTGGAAATACTTAACACTTTTGGGTATTGGTAGAATACATGTTATGTGATATGATTTATATGTTTTCTCTCTTTTTTATATGGCTACTTTCTATAATTTTATGTTCACATGTTTTTTGTGATGAACTTGGGATAGTTAAGGTGACTTGTTGGGAGATACTATTATACTATTAGCCACACCTTTGGTATGAGTGTTGAGAATTTTTTGAACAATATAATGATAGTATAAATACAAAGTGTACACAATTTATTAATCAAATTAGAGGTACATGTGATCAACCACTTAAACTAAAATAGAATATAGATAGGCCTGTGAAACAACAATAATAAATTATTAAAAACATGACACAAAAATACATTAAAAAATCCTTTCAAGAAATATCTCCACCACACCAAACTTGTATTAATCAAGTAGAAATAAGTACATTAATACAACTTGTACTTGATATTCTTTAGTTTAAAAATATTTTAATAGTATGAGTTCCTACAAATAACCATACCTCCTCTATACCAAGCCCTCAAAATATAAACTTAAGGAGGATAAAAGAACCACTATTAAAATAATATTATTGGTCCAAACATGGTCTCATAATTCCATGGTAAAAATTCTTACAACCTACTACATGAGAGTTGTTAGGAATAGGTGTTGTACACCTTGCATAACATGGATTATTTTATTATGTAAAATAAATAATTTATTGTGGTGCATCTAAGAGGTGTTTAGCCACATTAAATATTTATTCGGTTCCACTTGTAAAGTTGTATGTAACATTGGGTTAGTTATCTTATGTGTGGGATACATAGGATAATTAATGGAAAAATATTTAATGTTGAGAAACTTAGTATCAAAAATTAAATAAGGGGTCAATGATTTTGTGTACCCATGGTTTTAAGGCACATGGTTTTATCTTACCACTTGGTTGTATTTGTGTGAGCTTGAACCTATAAAAAAAAAAAATTAGTGGTTAAGGTTGGCTGGGTGAGTGGTCTGTAATTGTTCTCTTGTGAGTGCATATGTGAAGCATGGCATGGAATGTGTGGTTACATTCTTCGACACATGGATAATGAATTAGAGGAGCTTGATATTTAAGTGTTCATGAAAACTCAATAAGTGCAATGTAATGTTTCTATTGTTAAATAATACATAGAGTGTGGATGTTTTTGGAGGCTTGGCTTTTCCCTCTTGAGGTTTTTACCAAAGTATATCTTGTGTTATCTTGTGGCTTGTCTATTTGATATTTTCCTTATGGTTATTTTGTAAGCTTGCATGCATGATTTTATTTCATGGGTTTATGTAGGAAATAGATTGAACATTATAAATATTATGCATTGATTTCCTAACAAGAAAGATCTCCAACACACAAAACTTGTATTAATCAAGTAGAAACACTTGTACATTATTACAACTCGTACAATTTTCTTTACTTTGAAAATATTTTAATAGTATGAGAGTACCTACAAATAACCATACCTCCTCTATATCAAGCCTTCAATATATAAACGTAAGGAGGATAAAAACCCACTATAAAATAATACCGTCATCCAAACATGGTCCCAAAATTCCATGGCAAAAATTCTCACAACCCACTACATGAGAGTGGCCTAAAAAATTGAAAGTAAAGTTTATTTTACACACTAATGCGTTATATTTTCCATCAAAAGTTTCAACAATTGAATCAATAGATTAACAAAATTTATAAAAAATTAATTCAAAGTTTTGATTATATTATATGAATTCACATTTGGTGAATCCTGTGTGATTAAAAATGGTAGATTAATTTTTTTGTGAATCTTGCATGATTGTAAAATAGTCCATATAAATGTTGGGTGATTTGAACTACAATTGTGATTTTCAAGGAAATTATGGTCCTACATTTAGGATTGCATTATAATGGTATTATAAATTTGTTCCCAAAAAATGATGAATTTTAATGTTATTGATGAATATGTTAGTTAATTTAAACTTGCCTCCAAAATTCTAGGAAATTCCACATTATAAGCACATTGTTTACAATGGATAAAAATTACATATTAATGCCTTAAGTATAAATAAATTGGTGGTGATTTAACATGCACTTGACCAATAAATAAAAAAATCTAGGCATTTTGTGCCACAAATGGTTGATATTAAATATTCACCAAAATTGAATTGGCATATATGAACTATTCATCAATTGGTGAAGATTGATCACTAAAAAAGTCACTACGGAAGTACTAGAAAGTAAAAGGGGAATATGAACTTTATTCCTATGCATGGGGATATTTTATAGCTGGTTTTATGAATCACAATATATTGGGATGACATCTCTAGTAGAGGATAATAATTCCTTTGAAATGCAAGCCTTATCATGAAGTGTTAACATGTGGGTTTCAACTCTTTGGAGGAAATATTCACAACAATGAATGTAGACCCACATATATGCTCTCCCCCAAGAATTTTAGTCCCTTGTTGTCTTATATATGATCACTAAATCTTTGGTGATGGTCACTCATTTATCAAGAACATACCATGAAAAATGTATCTCTATGCATGGTAGGACCTATGTTGAACTAGATCTCACTTCCTCCTAGAAAACATCACTCTAAAATAGGGTGATTTGAAATGGACCCAAGATCTACACTATAAGAGTTTTTCTTTTAAATGTATATAATTCTGCAAATATGGCTATCTTATTTGATAATCCCAAATAATATAGAAGGATAAGAAGGAAGGGATTAATAGAGATGCAAATAATTTTATGAAATTAAAGAAGAAAACAACAATTAACATAGACATAAAAGTGGGAGCTAATAAGGGTACAAAAGGAGTAAACACAACCCAAGAAAGTGGAGAATTAGTTAAAGAAACTTAATTTTAACCCAAGAAATGAGAAAACAATGAAGGAATACTTGAGAACCACAATTTAAAAGGAGGTCTAAAAAATATCTTGAGGTAGGTGGTGGAAGCCTATAAGCTCTCATGCCTAGGGAATGAAAGAAGAGTAAAATGCCCCCTCAAATGTCAATTGTTGTAGAGATGGAACAACATGAGGATAAGAAGCATCAAGATAATCTATAAGGATCAAGTTATGAGAAATAAGGCAATGAAAACTCACTCTATCAAAAATAGAAAAAATATTTTTGAAGTAACAAGGAAATTCTTGGTAGAATAGTCTATGTGCAGCCTTACAAACAATAGCCCTAACAAAGTTGTAGTAATGAATCAACCTTTGTTTGAAGATAGCTTGCTAAGAAACAAGAGACTAAGGTTATTTAATGAACATATTATCTTGCAACATTAGGGTACACAGATTCCTTCTAAGAGATGGCTACTTAAAAGACTCTTGGAGAACCATAATCTCTAGAGAGTCTTACTTCGAGAAACAAAGTTGGACATGCATGATACTCATTATTCTCCTTACTTTCTTGAAAAATGGGGAATAATAACTAAGGATACTAGGGACCATCTAGGATGTTTTGGTACTATCTAAAACCATCACAAGGCCTCACTTAAGAGATTTACACTACAAATTGTTAACTATCTTGTATAGAAAGAAGAATCTCTTCTAAGTTTAAATTTTATCTCATTAATATTTATGACCCTCAATATAAATAGGAAAAGAATAATTTTTGGTTCTAAATTAAGGAATTCATGAAAGTGGACAAGGATTTCCAATGGAATACAATTTGTGACTTGAATGATAGAACTGGATCCACTAAGAAGAGAGTGAATCCCAAAGATTGGATGATAATTAGCATGTATCTCTTTCATTAGGGACTCTAATTGTGGGATATTGAACCTTATTATGGTTATTCTACCTAGGACAATAGGAGAAGAGACAAATAAATATTATAGAAAGGATCAATAAACTCTTAGATTCTACCCTATATCTCGATATGGATGTTGTATTTCACTCAAAGGTTCTCATAGAATCTAGCCTTAATCATTAGCATATTTCTCAAACTATTCAAAAATATAGATCCCCTCGAAGAGTTCTCTTTTTTTTTGAAAAAGTGATTAGAGCATAAGGATCTAGATAGGGTTTTTACTAATTTTTGGAAACCTTATCACTCTTTTTAGAATAAAGATATATATTTTCAACATAAAACTAAAATATGTAAACACTATTTGAAGGAGTGGAATCACTAAGATTTGAAGAACCTATTTCAAATCAAATATTACATTGAGAATAAGATTATGTATATTAAAAAATATATCTAGGCCAATGATGTCTCAAATTATCCAAAGAATGAGGAGGAAGATGTTATTAGACATCTTATTGGTACTTATAGGTGTGAGGAAATCTTTAAGAAGCAAAAATCAAGAATCAAATTACTCAAATAGGGAGATTGTAACACTATTTTCATTTAATTTATAAAATGATAAGGAAAATAAATTATATCTCCAAAATTAAAATTGAGGAAGGTCGTATTACTAAAAACCTATATGACATCAAGGCTTCTCTTGTTTCCTTCTAGAACAATATGTTGATTGAAGAAGATAGAAAAAGGAGGGAGAAGTAGGATATGTTCCTTGATCCTATCTTGACCATTATTGGAGAGCATCAAATAATTTGGCTATGTAGAACATCTCTACATAATAAGTTAAGACAACACTTTTAATATGGCATGTGATTGTTCCCCTAAGCCTAATCGCTTACCTACTTTCTTCTTCCAAATTTTTTGACATCAAATGGAAAATATTTGTTTGGGGGTGAAGCCACAATAGTGGTTTACAATTGAAGTGAGGAAGGAAAACTCACAAAAAACAAATGCATGGAAAAAAACTTGATTTTAGGGGTTTGTACGAACCTATTGGTTCAACCGAACCCATTAGGGGTTCACTAGAACTTGGGTTCTTGCGAACCTTTTTAATTCTTTCCCTCCAAAAAAGACAAAAAAAAACCCTTATAAAATGGGGGTTCAAATGAACCCTGGTTCGAGCGAACCGCTCAAACCCCTAGGGTTCATTCGAACCCCCTTATTCCTCATCCCCCTTGAGACACAAAAAAAACCCTAAATTTTGGCACTTCGGAGCTCGAGTTGAGGATGAAAATGGATGAATCTTCACAAACCCAACTGGAATCAGGTAGTCCTCGGAATGAGCTATCCAATGAATATAATTTTAATATGTTTTGGTTTAATTATGTATTTGTTTTTTTAGTTTTATTAAACATAGGTTTTTCATCGAAAATGAAGTCTTTGTTCTGCACATGTGGAAAAATAGTAGATTATCAAAAAAAAATTGAAAAATATGAGTGCACCATATATTGAAGTCCTTAGTCCAACCAAAAAAAAAATGAATTAAATTGATATATACAAAAAATTTATGCGTTATACAGTCGCGCTATGTCTGAATTATAATGGGTTTGACTTTGAAACTTGATTAAAGAAAAAATATTCAATAAAAAATTGTCTAACCAAGTGGAAGCACTAGATATCACAGTTACGAATCTAAATTCAAAAGAATTAGAATTTTATCCTTCATGGGAAAAAATTTATGCGTTATACTGTGTGCGTCACTTTTTTAAAATGTTGTTTTTTGAAAAAAATTAGTTTTCGTGGGAGATGGAAAAAGAAGTGCAATCTGATGCCAAAAATTTTGAAAAAATATTTTTAGAATCTACAGAGAAAATTTGACGAAACTATAATTTGCATCATCTTCAAATTCTTCACAGTTTAGCCACTATAGGTGCTCGAATATGAAGATTTAGTTAAAAATAATAATTTTGGTGCCCAGTTTGGCCAAAAATTGTAAACCACTATTGTGGGATCACCCTTGGAGTGATGCAAGAATCAAAATATTTTAGATTTCTCTTAAACTTTATGAATACACTTTCTTTGCTTTAAGTTTAATTAAATGGAACTAAGAAACTAAAAGAGTATAGACATATTTTCTTGTGTAATATAATGTATAAGATCATCTATAAGGTGACAATCACAAGTTCACAATCATCCTTCCTACCCTAATTGTTGAAGAGTAAGGTGGTTTTGTGGAAGAGAGCTACATAATGGATGGGATTTCCACAATTCATGAACAATTAGACTCTCTTAAATCCATAAATAGGAAAGGTGCATGCTCCTCTAATTGGATATAGTTGATTCTTATGAGAAAGCTAATTGGGTTTTCCTAAATAGAGTTCTAGATATATTTGGTTTCAAACTTGAATGGAAGGATTTGGCTAGAGGCTCTTATTCAATAGTATGTTTATCTACTCCTATTAATGGTTTTTTTTTTTAAATCATCTCTACTACTAGAGACCTCTACTAAGGGGATACCCTATCCCCATATCTCTTCATTATTATGGAAGAATATCTAGGTAGGTATATTAGTTCTCTCAAGATAAAGGGTAAGTTCTAAAAGGACTAAAATCTTCTTCCAATGGGAGTGTCACTGCATTCATAATTGTGGATGAAATAATATTATTTTCTACTCTATTGGTTTATGAAGGGTAATCAAGGATCTTGGGATATTTTCAAGACACTTCAAATCAAAAAGTGATTAATATGAAATCTAATATTTTCTTTCTCAATATTCATGGGTTAGAACAAGATTTCCTTTGCATTTTCCTCTCCTTTGGGAAATGAATCTTTCTAGACTCTTACCTAGGTTTTCCTCTATTTCTAGGAGGAAATAAAAACATCTCTTCCAAACCATCTCACTTGGCCTCTTTTATTTATTGATTACCCCCACAAGAATTATCTCCAAAATTAACACTATCATGTGTAGTTTCCTTTGAAAAGGCATAGGATAGTACTTCAAGTATTCCTTACTATCCTAGGAAATGATTTATTCTAGTAGCAATGGAGGAGGTCTTGGTATCAAAGATATTGGCATTTTTATGTAAGCCCTTGTGGCTAAGATGGTGTGGAGGCTCATAACTAATAGGTAAACCTCACGAACCAATGTCTTTAAGAAAAGTACATTCTTGGAAAATGTTGATAAATATTCTTTGTTATAATAAAAAATTTAGAGGTATTAACATATGGGAAGGAATAAAGGAAAAAAATTATCATTACTAGACATGGTTTCAAGAACATCCAAAATATTAGAGTCACCTCTTTTTGGAGAATTGTTGGTTGACAACCGAACCACTATGATAATCTAGTTTTTTGGAGGATATCTTCCTATCTTAATAATGGGTGGGGACCTAAGTTCAAGGATCAATGGGAGAAAAAGGAGGATATTCATAGATTATCCAAGACTTGGAGAACTTTCCCAAAGCTCCTTGATATTATAGGTGAAGCTTATGTTAGCATATCTTTTATGTTGCATAGCTTCACACTAATTTGTAGCAATGAAGAAGACTCTTTTAGGGGGAATCATAGTGGGAGTGGCATCTAATTTGTGAAGGAGGATATCACAATTTCGTGAAGTTTAGCAATGATAATTTTTTAACCTTAGGTAGGATATTAACACCTAAAGCTTGGCCTAAGGCTATTATTTATGTGGTTTGTATGTCATGCACATATTCTCACCTAGGAACATCTAAAAAAATATGTTTCTTTGGGCCTAGTAGATGTCTCTTTTGTTTGGTTAATGAAGAGGAAATTAATCATTTATTTCTTTCTTATGAATACTCGACAAATATTTGGAACAACTTATTGAATAGCTACAATTTTAAAAGGTCTTGGAAGTTATCTCAATGGTCACTTTGAGTCCTTATAGTAGAAGGTATATCAACACTTACTTGGCTCTAGTGCACTTTATTTCTATGTTGGACTTCTTTCTCGATCTGTGAATTTCCCTTTTTATTAAGAATCTTTCTTGGCAGCTTCCTTGTTGTCTTCAATGTTTTTTGCACTTTGGTATTATTCATATTTCTTTGCACAAATTTTACATTTGTTTTCCTTCTAATTTTGGCTCTATGCATCTAGCTTTTCTACCTTATTCTTTCTTGTTGTGCATCTTTTCCTTTGCTATAATAACATACACTTTTCAGCTCATGGACCTTTTCCTTCTATTTCTTTAGGCTATGTTGAACAATATTGTTCCTATGTCACCTATTGTTTCAAATCCTCCTAATTATGTTGGAATAGGGTGATATTTTCCTATCTTATGCACTCTTGACTCTCTCAAATAGTCTTCATGCAAGTATGGGGCATCAACAACCTTTAGATAGCATGGAGGTGTCACCTTCATCCTACCAAAATGATCTTGTTCCTATGATCTTAGCACCCTCTTCAAGCTCTAATTTACATGGCAGCCTATCTAGTAATGGTAGTTGGGTTACAAGAAGGATTCATGAGTAACCCTCTCGATGTTATTACAATCCCCCCTCTCACTCTAATTTGAAAGGTAAATAAAAATTTGTACTCTTGGATCCTTTTCCAATTAAGAATCCTTAAGATCTTTGATCAATAAACCTCAAGTTAC
Organism: Sequoia sempervirens; assembly: GCA_007258455.2. Lineage (NCBI taxonomy): Eukaryota > Viridiplantae > Streptophyta > Pinopsida > Cupressales > Cupressaceae > Sequoia > Sequoia sempervirens. Next base: position 21,795 of record VDFB02368683.1, on the reverse strand, counting down.
ATCAACAATAGGTTTCCTAAGATAGTGTACAAATAAGATAGCTCTTTATGCACTACTCTCAACATAAAATAAATGATTTAACAATAAACAATCAAACAATAAAATAATGCACGTAGAATGCAATTAACATGTGACAAAAAATTAACGAAAGAAAATTGAATAGATGAAAAATTCTATGAAGGATTATGGTATAAGCATCCCATTCACCAATTCAATACCAATAAATGGAGATTACTAATTAAACAAGGGCTACAAGGCAGTTGGAGTCCCTGCCAAGGGTTGCATGAACAAGTATAGGGAAAATGCAATTGAAATGTGTGAAATCAAACTCACCAACCATAGCTAGCATCCTTTAGGTGTTTGTTTACAAGTTGACTAAAATATGCTACCATTTAAATATGTTGTGGGCAATTTTGTTCCTAGCCATGTACATGCTACTATTAAATTATGTTGAGCAATTGCATGGAAAGCGACATGCAACTATGGGTTAAAAACATAACTCTATTTATCAACAAACTATAAGAATGTAGAACTCAAGTGTATTGAATATAGGAGAAGTGCAAATGTGAATAAAATTGAACATTGTGGGAAAAGTTGTGGTTGTCGAGAAATCTAAGGCAACATTCTGAAATGTGAAGGAACATTGATTTAACCAAAAGATCATTGAGATGGAGTACATAACCTAAATGTAAGCATAACACTCCATCAAAAGTTGTATGCGCATTGCATATGATTATATTGTAAAACACAATTTGAGAAGAAATCACCTGGCATGCAAGGCATTCTACTTCTCTTCTATGGTACTATGCATTTCAAAAAATTGATTATAGATTGATCCATGAGCAACAATGCATTGTCATATTCTTTAAATTTTTATTTTTGGTTTTGAATGGCCTTATTTATGATAATACATAAGAATTGTTAACTAAATTGTCTTTTCCTTGCTTGCATGGATGAGCTTCAAGAAAAAATTAGCTTCAAATATGTTATTGGAGAGCTATATTTGCAGCAATGCACGTACAAAATAAAACTAAAATTAATGATCATTGTTATTGGTACTTTCATTTTGATGAAGGAAAGATCTAAAAATATTGGATAGAAGAACAAATTGAGCATGAATGCATTGATGATGTAAATAGATGGACTAAATCCCTCATAAGTATGAACAAAGTACATAGGACAAGCATCAAGTGAGACTGCATGAATTATGAATAACAAAAACAAATAAACCATGGTAAGAAAAGAGTCGTTTGATCCAACCAAATACATGCAACACACACTATTTTAGTAGAAATAGCAATATATGGTTTGTTGCATTAGACAAGAGGCCCCCATGTCATATTCCCAATAATAGATATTCAGATAAGAAACTATAGTTAATTAGACTCATCCCAAAGGACATAATCATAGTATGTCCAAAGTATCCTTAGCTAACTTAATAAAGATATCATAGCAGGTATTAATATGGCTGCGTAACATTGAATTCTTCCTGCCTAGACCATAGAAACCTGAGAAATAATATAATAAAACATTTAAGAATGTAGAATGGTGTGAAGAAACTACTAGAGAATATAACCATGGCAGAAATTGGCATACTACCAAACTATCTAGATTCCTTCCTCCCTTCATGTTTTGCTAAATTGTTGTAATGGTCCTTAATCAAAATCTAGTGATTTGAACATACTTATTTTTATACAATAGATTAATAGCTCCCATTATCCACATGAATGATGAGAAGTGGAGTTTGTGAGCACACTTGCATAGAACTTAGAAAGCAATGACATGGCATTGGCAGAATGTAAGTTTCTTGCAACTACTTGGCTTTAAAATGGGAAACTTCAAATACTTTATATTTTTTCCATAAGAACTAAAATTTGTAAATAGAGAAAAATAAATGATGTTCTAAATTTGCAAGCCCTATTATTATAATTACAATAGTATCATAATTACATGCAGTTTTGGGCTTCAGCTAGATACATTTTTGGGATACTAACCACCAAGCTTTGGGCACAAGCAGTTACAAAAGATTTGCATTCCTCTAGTCAATTAAAAAGAGGAGGCATGGACTTCTATTCAAAGATTGTCTAAGGTTTGTCCACAAGCATAAATTTAGGAAAAAGTAACACGGAGAATATTCTCTTTAAAGTTAAAAAGAAATAGATATTTAAGGTAGACCAATGTTTTGCATGCCACTAAACATTCTATTTTGAGGGAAATGTTAATTGAACACATTTGTTTTCTTAATTTTTATATTTTTTTTATCAAACTATCATTGTGTGTACTAAAATAAGGAATAAGAAGTAGGAAAAAAAATGAGTTAGCATAATTTGGTACCATAGACCACAATGCAACCTTACATATGTTAAAGAAGAAACCTTATCAATGTAAATTATTGCTTGCTATTTCTCAAATGAAATGTAAAAAATTTCATGGATTATGGAATAGAAAAGGAAAATTACCTCTAGATTGATTTTTCTCTGAATTTTTGAACCAGTCGGATATAAAAACCATGGTGCCAAACAAAAAATTACCAAGGAGATGAAGTCTGATGTATGGGAAGCAATGATTAGAAAAAACTCTAGCTCAACCTTTCAATATTGCTACCATGTAACATGCAAGGAGAAAACATCCCAGGTAGACCTAACCATAAACATGAATTTTCATTAGGTCTCCTTAGTGAGCTACTTTATATATATATATATAGATAGTGTTTTTTAAGTGAAACTAAAACGTAAAGAAAAAAACCCATGCAAACCTATACAACACCCAAATAAAAGCAATTAAAGACCTTACAGTTTGAATACCTAGATGCATGTTCCAGAGCCCCTATTTTGGTAAAAGCAAGCATGATGGTGGTGAAATTCTATTACAAAAAGTTGTCTTGAGCTACCCATCTAAGACTTTGAAAATGTAAAAAACAAGTGGTTATTTGTTTGTTACTATTGTCAAATGAAATTACACCTTGTTGAATATAGGCTCAACATTCCAATGAAAAAATAGAGCCAACCTAAAGGTGTGGGACCTTGTGGTTGAGGTTAGATCTCTGAAGAAGGTCGACTTCCTTTTCTAAACTAGGTGCATAGATATGTTATTCAAAACACATATCTAAAAATATTTTACTTTCCTTTGGCAATGTCATTGTGTCAGCCTTTGACAGTCTTCCTTTCCTTTAGCAATGTCATGGGTGATGCCATCATTGGACCTCCTCAAGAATCCTCTTTCCCTTTGGCAACCCATCAACCAGGCCATCCATGATGTTGTCAACCCATTGGCAACGCCATCAGGTTGGCCTTCGAGCAATGTTTTTCCCTTTGGCAACCCATAAACAATGCCATCGAGATACCATCATCAACATTAGGCAACCCTCTTTTCGTTCAGTAACCCATCGACAACGCCATTGATGATGCTATTGTCGGCCTTCAACAATCCTCCTTTCCTTTGGCAATGCCTTAGAGTGATACCATCTCGGCCTTGAAAATCCTCCCTTCCTCTAGGGCAATGTCATCAATCATGCCATCATCGACCTTTGGCAATCTTATTTTCTTTTTGACAACCCATCATGATACCATCGTCAGCAATGTCTTTCCTTCGACAACCCATCAACAATGCCATTCGACAATCCTAAATTTCCTTTTGGCAACCCATAAACAATACCATCAATGATGCCACCATTGGTCTTCGACAATCCTCTTTCCCTTGGGCAGCCCATTTGTAACACCATTAGCAATGCCATCGTTCCCTTCAAAAATCCTCTTTCTCTTTAGCAATGACATTGGCGATGCCATCTTCGGCCATCAAAAATCCCCTTTTCATTGATGTGATGCCATCATCAATCTATGGCAATTCTCTTTCCCTTTGGCAACCCATCGACAACACCATATGCCATCTGCCATGCCATTATCAGCCTCCAACAATCATCTTTCCCTTCTGGAAACCCATCGGCACCACCATGGGTGATGCCATTGTAATCCTTTGGGCAATGTCTTTCCCTTCGACAACACATTGGCAATGTCATGGACAATGCCATCATCCACCTTCGACAATCCTCTTTCCCTTCGACAACCCTTCCACCAGTAATGCCATTGTTGACCTTCGGCAATCCTCTATTCCTTTCCACAATGCCATGGTTGTCCTTCGACAATCCTCTATTCCTTTCCGCAATGCCATGGTTTTCCTTCGACAATCCTCTTTTACTTTGACAACATATTAGCAATGCCATCGGTGCAATCATCGGTCTTCAAAAATCTTCTTTCCCTTGGGCACGCATTTGTAATGCCATTGGCGATGCCATCATCTCCTTCGGCAATCCTCTTTCTCTTCGGCAATGCCATTGGCAATGCCATCTCCCTTTGGCAATCCTCCTTTCCTTTGACAATGCCTCAGCAATGCCATCGATGATGCCATTGTCGACCTTTGACAATCCTCGTTTCCTTTCTTTGGTTGGCATGCACATTTCTGCTACCACCTGCAACCAATTTCAAAAACATTCCAAAGATCAAAATACAAAAACTAGTTTTAATTTTTTACCTAAGGATCAATTAACCAAAACACTAGAAAATAGGTTAAGTTTTTACCTTACTATGCTTTACAACAAATGAAATTCTATTTTTCAAACCAGAAATATATGAACGGTTCAATCAAAAAATTAGAATAGAACAACTTTTAAGGAAATCAAATCAGAGAAAAAGAACAAACATTAGAAAAACATATTATTTTTTGTTTTATACAAAATTCAAGACAAACTAATATAAAATGAAGCCAAGTGAAAACAATTATTTCTCATCTTATAGGCAGGGACTAATAATTTTAATTTTAAATTTGTTTTACAATTCTAGCAGTCTCTTTTCTCTCCTCTCTACTCCTATGCTTCACAAAAGTCCTATACGCTTCCTCCCCTCTTTGAAACAATCATAATAAGAGCCTTTCACAAACCAACTAAACTTCTCTTTCATCCTCCTTTCTACCCTAAATCTTCCTTTGTTTTCCCAGCAAGAAGATGGACAGTTATCCCTCATGGTAATGGCCCCTTCTGGCAACTGAATGGTAATCACTGATAATAATTGTAAGAATAGTTTTTTCAACTGCCTAAAACAGCTACAAGTCCCAACAGTCACCAACATAGACGAAGGAATATCGCCCACCATAAAATACAAATTGTCATGGCCTTAGGAAGAATGTGTAGCCTAAGAAATAGTCGGCAACACTTCCCTAACTAGTGTTGTCTGGGAAAGAACAATCACAAAAATATCAGTCACCAAACAAAAATGAAGAACTATCGCTACCAACATGAACAAATGTGTCCCATTTGTATTCTTGTAGTGGCAGTAAGCGATGTACAAAGTAGCAGTTAAAGGGAGCCAGTGTTAGGGATGTAAAGAATGCAATGGCGAATCGAAGTTCTCTCCCAGTCAACTTCACACCCAGTGATAACTGATATGCTAACATAACAGTAGAATACCATGCTTAACTTTGACTTGAATTAATTTTTTCCAAATCCAACTGATTCTACCAGACCCAACTGTATTTTTTGAGTCAATTGTGTGTCTGAACGCACCAAACTCAACTGTGTTTTGGGAAACTCGTTAGACTAATCCAACTCGAACTCGTTAGAATAATTTTACATCTAACAATTGAATTAGAGTAATTTAGAGCTTACTCAAACTCTTAGACTAATCCAAATTTATATTTTCTCATTTGAAAATAATTGAATGAGAGTCATCAATAGGCTGGCTACTATTTAATACTTATTTGTATCAAAGGTTTTCCAAAAATACGTTGACTGCATTTTTTCTAATTGTTAAGAATCCGTTCGTACAAAATAGCTTGACCATACAAATCGTGGACGGCAGGATTCGAACCTGCGCGGGCAGAGCCCACATGATTTCTAGTCATGCCCGATAACCACTCCGGCACGTCCACTTGAATGAAAGCCTCAGGTTCTCAACTATTAATACAACTATTTCATGGTTTTCTGATTGTAACCCTTTGAAATCTTTTAGATAAAAAACAATTCTTTACTTGTCGGCAATGCCATCATCAGCCTTTGGCAATCCTCCTCCTCTTCGGCAATACCTCAACAATGTCACTGGCGATGCCATCGTCAGCCTTCAACAATCCTCTTTTCCTTTCGACAACCCATCGGCAATGCCATGGACGATGCCATCATTGGTCTTCGGCAATCCTCTTTCCTTTCGACAACTCATCGGCAACACCATTGACGATGCCATCGTTGGCCTTGAGCAATCCTCTTGGACAACCCATTAACAAAGCCATTGATGACGTCATCATTGACCTTTGGCAATCCTCTTTCTCTTCAGCAATGTCATCAACGATGTCATCATGACCTTTGGCAATCCTCTTTTCTCTTCAGCAATGTCATCAACGATGTCATCATGACCTTTGGCAATCGACCTTTGGCAATCCTCTTTCTCTTCAGCAATGTCATCAATGATGTCATCATGACCTTTGGCAATCCTCTTTTCCCTTGCAATCCTCTTTTCATGACCTTTGTGCCCCTCTCTATCATTTCCCTGCCTTGGTCTTTTTAATTAGCTCTTGGTCTGCATCCTTTCATTCTTTCCTTCAGCTCTGCTCATCCTAATGATGGATCACGGAGTGTGATCCGAAACGTTTTTTTGATGCAAAAATTATCACACAATCAAAACCAAAAACCATTGGAAAGAACATTATGGATTGTGGAAACTTGATATCATTAATCCTCTTTTCCTTTAACAATGCCATGGGCAATACTACTATTGGTCTTTGGCAATCTTCCTTTCGCATTGAAACAACCCATCAACAATGCCATCGATGATGACATCGTCGGGCTTCGACAAACCTCTTTCCCTTGATGCAATGCCATCATCAACCTTGGGCAATTCTTTTTCCCTTTGCAACCCATCGGCAGCGACATATGCCAATGTCATGCCATTGTCAACCTCCAACAATCCTCTTTTCCTTCCAGCAACCCATCAGCAACACCATCGTTAGCCTTTTGGCAATGTCTTTCCCTTTGGCAACCCATTGGCAATTCCACAATGTCATGGCCAGCCTTTGGCAATCCCCTTTCCTTTAGTGACACATCGACAATGCCATCGACGCCGTCATTGGCCTTCAACAATCCTCTTTCCCTTGGGCAACCCATCTATAATACCATCGGTGATGCCATTGTCGCCTTCAGCAATCCTCTTTCTCTATCCCATTGGCGATGCCACCTCCCTTCGACAATGCCTCGGTAATGCCATCGTGGACCTTTGGCGATCCTCCTTTCCTTCGTTGGCATGCACATGTCTAGGTGGATCAACCAATTTCAAAAACATTCTAAAGATCAAAATAAAAACATTAGAAACTAGTTTTAATTTTTTACCCAAGGTCAATTAACTAAAACATTAGAAAACAGGTTAAGTTTTTACCCTGCTATGCTTTACAACAAATGAAATTTTATTTTTTAAACCAGAAATATATATGAACGATCCAATCAGAAAATAAGTTAGACCTATTTCTAAGAAAATCAAACCAGAAAAAAACACAAATATTAAGAAAGCATATTATTTTTTGATTTTACATAAATTTCAAGACATTAAATATAAGATGAAGTCAAGTGAAAAAATTAATTCCCCACATTATAGGCAGGGACTAATAATTTTAATGGAGTTGTTTTACAATTCTCCCAGTCTCTTATGTCTCCACTCTACTCCTGTGCTTCACAAAATCCCTATATGCTTCCTCCCCTCTTTGAAACAATCATAAGAGTGTCTTTCCCAAACCAACTAAACTTCTCTCCCATCCTCCTTTCTACCCTAAATCTTCCTTGCTTTGCCCAGCAAGAAAGATAGACAGTTTTCCCTCATAGTAATGGCCCCTTCTGGCAACTGAATGGTCATCAATGATAATAATAAGAATAGTTTTTTCAACTGCCAAAAAACACTACCGTCCAAGCCTCAACGGTCACCAACATAGACGAAGGAATATCACCCACCATAAAGTACAAATTGTCATGGCCTTAGGAAGAATATGTAGCCTAAGAAATAGTTGGGAACGCTTCACTAACTAATGTTGTCTAGGAAAGAACAATCACAAAGGTATGTCACCACACAAAAATAAAGAACAATCGCTACCAACATGTACAAATTTATCCCTTTGTAATCTTGTAGTGGCATTATGTACACAGTAGCAGTTGAAAGAGATATAATGGCCAGTCTTAGTTAAGGATGTACGTTGGCAGTAAAGGATGCAATGGCGAATCCAAGTTCTCTCCCAGTCAACTTCACACCCAGTGATATGCTAACATAACAATAGAATGCCATGCTCAATTTTGACTTGAATTATCTTTTTAAGATGTGTCTGATTCCGTTTCGGAATCAATTGTTGTGTCTGATTCAACCAGAGCCAACTGTGTTTTTTGGACTCAATTGTGTGTCTGATCTTGGAATCAATTGTTTATCTGATCCAGCCGTGTCTTTTGTAATCAATTGTGTGTCTAATCCCACCAAACTGAACTTTATTTTGTGAATCAGATTGTTTTTTATATGACAGACTACTGAAGCATACAATTCAGCCAAGATGACACAGAATTTAATTTATCAATTGGACTTGGGGGTGAGGGGTGCGCCAGGCTTCTGCTGTAGTGCAATACAGAAGCGACGCGCGAAGGCTCTGGTAGCAAGCTACCGTATGAGCCTTCCCCCTTAAAGAAATTAATTTAATATCGTGTGGTTCATTGAACCACGTATCAGATATTAAACTGATAAGAACAGATACTACACTTGATCTTAGCCAAAAGGCCGAGAAAGGTATGCTTCAAATCGTTTCTCCCTTCATCATTTGTACTCACATTTTCTTCGTTTCAATCTTTCGCTGCTACATGTGGGATAAATATACCTCGAAAGAAGACTCTCTACTCTTAATCCATCCGAGATATTAAGTGTTATTTGAGTGAACAGCTATGTTGAAGTGGCCCGTGAGTTTTCTAGTGTGCCATAAAAAAGGGTAAGATAGATATGTAACCAGCTATGTTGATATGGCCCGTGAGTTTTCTAGTGTGCCATAATTAGGAATCCTTATACTCTTTGATCCATAAACCTCTAGATTGATAACTTTGAGTTGCATCAACAATAGGTTTCCTAAGATAGCTCTTTGTGCACTACTCTCAGCATAAAATAAATGATTTAACAATAAACAATCAAATAATAAAATAAGGCACGTAGAATGCAATTAACATGTGACAAAAAAATTAACGAAAGAAAACCAAATAGATGAAAGACTCTAGGAAGGATTATGCTATAAGCACCCATTCACCAATTTAGTGCCAGAGATTACTAATTAAACAAGGGCTACAGTGCAGCTGGAGTCCCTGCCAAAGGCTGTATGAGCAGGTATGAGGCAGATGCAATTGACATGTGAAATCAAACTCGCCAACCATAGCTAGCATCCTCTAGGTGTTTGTTTACAAGCTGACTGAAATATGCTACCATTTAAATATGTTGTGAGCAGTTTTGTTCCCAGCCATACATGCTACTAGTAGATTGTGTTGAGCAATTGCATGGAAAGGGGCATGCAATTATGGGTTAAAAGCACAACTCTATTTATCAACAAACTATAAGAATGCAGAACTCAAGTGCATTGACTACAGAAGTGCAAATGTGAATAAAACAGAACATTATGGGCAAAGTTGTGTTGTCGAGAAATCTAAGGCAGCATTCTAAAATAGGAAGGAATATTTATTTAACCAAAAGATCATTGGGATTGAGCACATAACCTGAATGTAAGCAAAACACTAGAGAGAAAACATGGAAAAAAGCAACAGGGACAAATTGCGGGATCAAAGAATGAGAAGACAATGTAAACATAGCCACCAAGAGTTGTATGTGCATTGCATATGATTATATTGTAAAACACAATTTGAGAAGAAATCACCTTCCATGCAAGCCATTCTGCTGCTCTTCCATGGTACTATGCAAATTTCAAAAAATTGATTACAGATTGATCCATGAGCAACAATGCATTGTCATAGTATTTAAATTTTATTTTTGGTTTTGAAAGGCCTTATTTATGACAATACATAAGAATTGTTAACTACAGTGTCTTTTCCTTGCATGCAAGGATGAGCTTCAAGCAAAAATTAGCTTCAAATATGTTATTGGAGAGCTGTATTTGCAGCAATGCACGTATAAAACAAAACAAAACAAAACTTAATGATCATTGTTATTGGTACTTTCATCTTCAAAGGCAAGATCTAAAATTATTGGATAGAAGAACAAAGTGAGGATCAATGCATTGATAGTTTAAATAGATGGACTAAATCCCTCAGAAGTATGAACAAAGTGCATAGGACAAGCATCAAGTGAGACTGCATGAATTATGAATAACAAGAGCAAATAAACCATGATAAGAAAAGAGTGGTTTAGTCCAGCCAAATACATGCAGCACACACAATTTTAGTAGAAATAGCAATATATGCTTTGTTGCATTAGACAAGAGGCCTCCCCATATCATATTCCCAATAAGAGATATTCAGATAAGAAACTATGCTAATTAGACTCATCCCAAAGGACATAATCATGGAGATATTATGTCCTAAGTATCCTTCAGCTAACTTAATAAAGCTAAGATATCATAGCAGGTATTAATATGGTTGAATAACATCAAATTCTTCCTGTCTAGACCATAGAAACCTGAGAAATAATATAATAGAACATTTAAGAATGTAGAACGGTGTGAAGAAAATGCTAGGGAATATAACCATGGCAGAAATTGGCATTCTACCAAACTAGATCTAGACTCCTCCATTCCTACATGTTTTGCTAAATTGTTGTAATGGTCCTTAGACATAATCTAGTGATCTGGACTTCAAAAAAATTTATAGAAGAGATTAATAGTTCACATTATCCACATGAATGATGAGAAGTGGAGTTTGTGAGCACACTTGCATAAAACTTAGAGAGCAATGACATGGCATTGGAAAATGTAAGTTTCTTGCAACTACTTGGGTTTAAAATGGGAAAATTCAAAAACTCTAGATTTTTTCCATAAGAACTAAAATTTGCAAATAGAGAAAAAAATGATGTTCTAAATTTGCAAGCCCTACTATTATAATTGCAGTAGTATCCTAACTACATGTAGTATTGTGCTTCCCCTGGACACATTTTTGGGATACTAACCACCAAGCTTTGGGCACAAGCAGTTGCAAAGGATTTGCATTCCTCTGGTCTATTAAAAAGTGAAGGTGTGTACTTGTATTCAAAGATTGTCTAAGGTTTGTACATAAGCATAAATTTAGGAAAAGTTAACACGGAGAATATTCTCTTTAAAGTTAAAAAGAAATAAAGATTTAAGGCAAACCAATGTTTTGCATGCCACTAAACATTCCATTTTGTGGGAAATGTTAATTGAACTCATTTTTTTTCTTAATTTTTATATTTTTTTTACCAAACTATCATGAAGGTGTGTATTCAAATAATGAACAACATAATTTGGTACCATAGACCACAAGGCGACCTTACATATGGTAAAGAAGAAACATTATCAATATAAATTATTGCTTGCTATTTCTCAAATGAAACGTAAAATTTTCATTGATTATGGAATAGAAAATGAAAATTACCTCTAGATTGATTTTTCTCTGAATTTTTGAACGAATGGGATGTGAAAACCATGTTGCCAAACAGAAAATTACCAAGGAGATGAACGCTGATGTATGGGAAGCAATGATTAGCAAAAACCCTAGCTCAACCTTTCAATATTGCTACCATGTAACATGCAAGGAGCAAACGTCCCAGGTAGACCTAACCATAAACATGAATTTTCATTAGGTCTCCTTAATGAGCTACTTTTTAAATTATATATAGATAGTGTTTTTTTAGTAAAACTAAAACATCAAGAAAAAAACCCATGCAACCTATATGACACCGAAATAAAAGCAAGTAAAGACCTTATATTTTGAATACCTAGATGGTTGTTCTAGAGCCCCTATTATGGTAGAAGCAAGCATGATGGTGGCGAAATTCCATTACAAAAAGTTGTCTTGAGCTACCCATCTAAGACTTTGAAAATGTAAAAAACAAGTGGTTATTTGCTTGTTACCATTGTCAAATGAAATTGCACCTTGTTGAGCATAGGCTCAACAATCTGATGACAAAATAGAACTAACCTAAAGGTGTGGGACCTTGTGGTTGAGGTTAGATCTGCGAAAAGGGTCGGCTTCCTTTTCTAAACTAGGTGCATAGATATGTTATTCAAAACACATTTATGAAAATATTTTACTTTCCTTCGGCAATGCCATTGTGTCAACCTTCAACAATCTTCCTTTCCTTCAACAATGCCATGGGTGATGCCATTGTCAGCCCTCCTCAGCAATCCTCTTTCCCTTTGGCAACCCATTAGCAAGGGCATCGATGATGTTGTCAATCCATTGGAAATTCCATCAGGTTGACCTTTCAGCAATGTCTTTCCCTTTGGCAACCCATCGACAATGCCATCGGGATGCCATCATCAGCCTTAGGCAATCCTCTTTCCCTTCGATAACCCATCAACAAAGCCATGGACGATGCTATTGCCGGCCTTCAACAATCCTCCTTTCCTTTGGCAATGCCTTAGAGTGATACCATCTCGTCCTTGAAAATCCTCCCTTCCTCTAATGCAATGTCATTGGTCATGCCATCATTGACCTTTGGCAATCTTATTTTCTTTTGCCAACCCATCGCTATACCATCGTCGGCCTTCAGGCAATGTCTTTCCTTCAACAACCCATCAACAATGCCATTCGACAATCCTATTTCCCTTCAGCAACCCATTGACAACACCATCAATGATGCCATCATTGGCCTTCGATAATCCTCTTTCCCTTGGGCAGCCCATTTATAACACCATTAGCAATGCCATCGTTTCCTTTGACAATCCTCTTTCTCTTTAGCAATGACATTGGCGATGCCATCTTTGGCCTTCAAAATCCTCTTTTCCTTGATGTGATGCCATCATCAATCTATGGCAATTCTCTTTCCCTTTGGCAACACCATATGCCATCTGTCATGCCATCATTGGCCTCCGACAATCCTCTTTTCCTTCCAAAAACCCATCGGCAACACCATGGGTGATTCCATCGTAAGCCTTTAGGCAATGTCTTTCCCTTCGACAACACATTAGCAATGCCATGGACAATGCCATCGTTGACCTTCGACAATCCTCTTTCCCTTCGACAACCCATCCACCGATTATGCCATTGTTGACCTTTGACAATCCTCTATTCCTTTCTGCAATGCCATGGTCATCCTTTGACAACACATCAGCAATGCCATCGGTGCAATCATCAGCCTTCAAAATTCTTCTTTCCCTTGGGCAGCCCATTTGCATTGCCATTGGCGATGTCATCGTCCCCTTCAGCAATCCTCTTTCTCTTTGGCAATGCCATCTCCCTTTAGCAATCCTCCTTTCCTTTGACAATGCCTCGGCAATGCCATTGGTGATGCCATCGTCGACCTTTGACGATCCTCCTTTCTGCTACCTCCTATAACCAATTTCAAAAACATTCCAAAGATCAAAATACAAAAACTAGTTTTAATTTTTTACCTAAGGATCAATTAACAAAAACATTAAAAAATAGGTTAAGTTTTTACCTTACTATGCTTTACAACAAATGAAATTCTATTTTTCAAACCAGAAATATATGACCTGTTCAATCAAAAAATTAGATTAGAACAACTTTAAGGAAATCAAATCAGGAGAAAAGCACAAACATTAGGAAAGCATATTATTTTTGGTTTTATACAAAATTCAAGACAAACTAATATAAAATGAAACCAAGTGAAAACAATAATTTCTCGTCTTATAGGTAGGGACTAATAATTTTTAATGGAGTTGTTTTACAATTCTAAGAGTCTCTTTTGTCTCCACTCTACTCCTTATATGCTTCACAAAAGTCCTATAAGCTTCCTCCCCTCTTTGAAACAATCATAATAAGAGCCTTTCCCAAACCAACTAAACTCCTCTTCCATCCTCCTTTCTACCCTAAACCTTCCTTTGTTTGCCCAGCAAGAAAGATGGACAGTTATCCCTCATGGTAATGGCCCCTTCTGGCAACTGAATGATCATCACTGATAATAATTGTAAGAATAGCTTTTTCAACTGCCTAAAACAACCACCACCCAAGTCTCAACGGTCACCAACATAGACGAAGGAATATCACCCACCATAAAATACAAATTTTTATGGCCTTAGGAAGAATGTGTAGCCGAAGAAATAGTCGGGAATGCTTCCCTAACTAGTGTTGTCTGGGAAAGAACAATCACAAAAATATCAGTCACCAAACAAAAATGAAGAACTATCGCTACCAACATGAACAAATGTGTCCCATTTGTATTCTTGTAGTGTCAGTAAGCGACGTACAAAGTAGCAGTTAAAGGGAGCCAGTGTTAAGGATGCAAAGAATGCAATGGCGAATCGAAGTTCTCTCCCAGTCAACTTCACACCCAGTGATAACTGATATGCTAACATAACAATAGAATGCCATGCTCAACTTTGACTGGAATAATTTTTTTCCAAACCCAACTGATTCCACCAGACACAACTGTGTTTTTTGAATCATTTGTGTCCGATCCCTCCAAACCCAACTGTGTTTTGGGAAACTCGTTAGACTAATCCAACTCGAACTCGTTAGAAGAATTTTACATTTTACAATTGAATTGGAGTAATTTAGAGCTTACTCAAACTCTCTGACTAATCCAAATTTATATTTTCTCATTTGAAAATAATTGAATGAGAGTCATCAATAGGCTGATTACTATTTAATACTTATTTGTATCAAAGGTTTTCCAAAAATACGTTAACTGCATTTTCTCTAATTGTTAAGAATCCGTTCGTACAAAACAGCTTGACCATACAAATCGTGGACGGCAGGATTCGAACCTGCGCGGGCAGAGCCCACATGATTTCTAGTCATGCCCGATAACCACTCCGGCACGTCCACTTGAATGTAAGCCTCAAGTTCTCAAATATTAATACCACTATTTCATGGTTGTCTGACTGTAACCCTTTGAAATCTTTTAGCCAAAAAAACAATTCTTTACTTGTCGGCAATGCCATCATCAGCCTTTGGCAATCCTCCTCCTCTTCGCAATACCTTAATAATGTCACTGGCGATGCCATCGTCAGCCTTCAACAATCCTCTTTTCCTTTCGACAACCCATTGGCAATGTCATGGACGATGCCATTATTGGCCTTCGGCAATCCTCTTTCCTTTTGACAACCCATCGGCAACACCATTGACAATGCCATTGTTGGCCTCAACCAATCCTCTTTCCCTTGGACACCCATCCACAATGCCATCAATGATGTCATCATTGACCTTTGGCAATCCTCTTTCTCTTCGGCAATGCCATCAATGATGTCATCATGGTCTTTGGCAATCCTCTTTTCCTTTAGCAATGCCATGGGCAATACTATTGTTGGTCTTTGGCAATCTTCCTTTCACTTTGAAACAACCCATCAACAATTCCATCGGTGATGCCATCGTCAGGCTTTGACAATCCTCCTTCCCTTGATGTGATGCCATCATCAGCCTTGGGCAATTATTTTTCCCTTTGCAACCCATCAGCAACGACATATGACATCTGTCATGCCATCGTCAACCTCCAACAATCCTCTTTTCCTTCCAGCAACCCATCAGCAACACCATTGTTAGCCTTTGGGCAATGTCTTTCCCTTCGACAACCCATTGGCAATTCCACAATGTCATGGCCAGCCTTTGGCAATCCCCTTTTCCTTTAGCGACACATCAACAAGGCCATCGACGCGATCATTGTCCTTCAACAATCCTCTTTCCCTTGGGAAACCCATCTATAATACCATTGGTGATGCCATCGTCACCTTCAACAATCCTCTTTCTCTTCGACAATGCCATTGGCGATGCCATCTCCCTTCGACAATGCCTCGGCAACGCCATCAATGATGCCATCGTTGACCTTCGGCGATCCTCCTTTCCTTCGTTGGCATGCACATGTCTACTAGATCGAGCAACCAATTTCAAAAACATTCCAAAGATCAAAATACAAACATTAGAAACTAGTTTTAACTTTTTACCCAAGGTCAATTAACTAAAACATTAGAAAAGTTACAGGTTAAGTTTTTACCCTGCTATGCTTTACAACAAATGAAATTTTATTTTTCAAACCAGAAATATATATGAACCAAATCAGAAAATAAGATTAGAACTATTTCTAAGAAAATCAAATCAGAAAAAAAACACAAACATTAAGAAAGCATATTATTTTTTGATTTTACATAAAATTTAAAATGAAGTCAAGTGAAAACATTAATTCCCCGCCTTATAGGCAGGGACTAATAATTTTGATGGAGTTGTTTTACAATTCTCCCAGTCTCTTATGTCTCCACTCTACTCCTGTGCTTCACAAAATCCCTATACGCTTCCTCCCCTCTTTGAAACAATCATAACAGTGTCTTTCCCAAACCAACTAAACTTCTCTCCCATCCTCCTTTCTACCCTAAATCTTCCTTGCTTTGCCCAGCAAGAAAGATAGACAGTTTTCCCTCGTAGTAATGGCCCCTTCTGGCAACTGAATGGTCATCACTGATAATAATAAGAATAGTTTTTTCAACTGCCAAAAACCACTACCGTCCAAGCCTCAACGGTCACCAACATAGACGAAGGAATATCACCCACCATAAAGTACAAATTGTCATGGCCTTAGGAAGAATGTGTAGCCTAAGAAATAGTTGGGAACGCTTCCCTAACTAATGTTGTCCAGGAAAGAACAATCACAAAAGTATGTCACCACACAAAAATAAAGAACAATCGCTACCAACATGTACAAATTTTATCCCTTTGTATTCTTGTAGTGGCATTATGTACACAGTAGCAGTTGAAAGAGATATAATGGCCAGTCTTAGTTAAGGATGTACGTTGGCAGTAAAGGATGCAATGGCGAATCCAAGTTCTCTCCCAGTCAACTTCACACCTAGTGATATGCTAACATAACAATAGAATGCCATGCTCAATTTTGACTTGAATTATCTTTTTTAGACCCTACTGATTCCATTTTGGAATCAATTGTTGTGTCTGATCCCACCAGAACCAACTGTATTTTTTGGAATCAATTGTTTATCTGATTCTACCAGACCCAACCGTGTCTTTGTAATCAATTATGTGTTTAATCCCACCAGACTGAACTGTATCTTGTGAATCGAATTGTTTTTTATATGACAGACTGCTGAAACATGGGATGACACAAGATTTAATTTATATATTGGATTTGGGGGTGTGGGGTGCGCCAGGCTTTTGCTGTAGTGCAATACAGAAGCAACGCGCGAAAGCTCTGGTAGCAAGCTACCGTTTGAGCCTTCCCCCTTAAGAAATTAATTTAATATCGTGTGGTTCATTGAACCACGTATCAGATATTAAACTGATAAGAACAGATACTACACTTGATCTTAGCCAAAAGGCCGAGAAAGGTATGCTTCAAATCGTTTCTCCCTTCATTATCTGTACTCACATTTTCTTCGTTTGAATCTCTCGCTGCTACATGTGGGATAAGTACACCTCGAAAGAGGACTCTCTAGTCTTAATCCATCCGAGAAATTAATTGTCGTTTGAGTGAACAGCTATGTTGAAATGGCCTGTGAGTTTTCTGGTATGCCATAAAGAAGGGTAAGAGAGACGTGTTCTAAATTTTGGAAATTAAAAAAATTGTGTGAATAATTTCTCAACATGAAGTAGTTCTTTAACTTTTTATAATATAAAATTTTAGATCAAATATATTTGAGAAAAGTTTAATTTTGCATACGAATATTCTTTAGGAAATATAACGAAACAAATTGATTTTTTTTTTTTTTTACAATTAAATTCTATGAATGTGATAAGTAATAAAATTTAATTAATTTAATTTATAGTCGTGAGAGGTTATATAATAGAAATTAAAATGAATCAAAGTAATCATATTTGATTGAGATAGTTAATAGATATATTTTATTATTTTGATTGAAATTTTTAAATGTCATTTATAATATTTTTTAATGTGTTGAAATTTTAATGAAATTTGAATTAGATCATTTTTATAATTTGACTAAGATTGAATTTATGTATGTGAAAATAGATAAAACTTATCACTGAGAATCTATGCACTTTAATACTTGTTAATTATGTCTAAAAGAGGTGGTGTCAATAAACACTATTGAACAGTTTGTTAGGCAAGGAATGCTCTCTTTTGGTTAAACCTTTGTTGTTGATTTAACCATTTGATTAGAAGGAACTAAAATAAGAGGTAAACATGTATTGAATGCCTAGGATGTTAATGTAAGTTGATCATAAAATGTTGATGCTTATAATTATTCTTGAGTCATAATGTGAATTGGAATGAGAGCTTGTGGATTCTTGTGTATATTTTGAAATGAACAAGAGTTTTTCCTTAAATACAACACACACACAAGTTAATATATTTTTTGTGTAATTCAAGACAACAACCACTTAGAGGTTGTTAAAGACCCATATTTAGTTCAAAAGTCATTTCAAAGACTCACAAAATTGAGCTAGGTCATCTCCACAAACTATTGATTTGACTTAATAAAGTAATGCATGAAATAAGAATTAGAATTGGTTACTTGGAATAAGTGCACATGGGAACAAGTAGGGTTTAGGTTATTTTCTTTTCTTTTGCTATAATAGGCCACTTGTACCTAGTCATTATACAAAGGATAATGTTATCAAACTGGGCCCAAAATAAGAAGTGAAAAGTGTGGGGCATGCATTTTTACCATTACATTTTGTCATCACTATGACTTGCATGTCAATTGCTATGAAGATGCATGTCAAAATAAAACAATTAGTCAACATAAAAGTAAAGTATACATACACTTGAATAAAAAGGATACCAATATGGATGCCAGTTTGGTACATTCTCCTTAAATCATGAGTTGTTCATCTTGAAACCTACAAATTTGTTAAGCATTTAAAACAGACACAAACTACAAATTGCTTAAAATGTCATCAATAAAAAAGTTTTAAGTAAAAAGTAATTGATTTTATTTGGCATCAAAATACAACTCTTCCTAGTGTCAGACAACTAATGTGATTTCATCTAGAAATGATAGTAAGTATGAGGTAATTACAACAATCATGCACATCAAAGGAGCTTGGTGACATTATTTTCCTCCTTTTAATTGGTTGCATACAAGTGATGCAAAGAACTAGAGGAAAGGAGAAAAATATATGATCATGTAAAACCAAATAAGCACATGTAAAAACATAAAGATACCATTGTGTGATAAATATATGTAACAACATAATATGAAGTCGTCATAAAAGCATGTGTGAAAGAGGAAGGTAGGTTCTCCCTAGTGAAGAGCATAAACAAGTGATAGAATACATAAGTGCTAGATAAGAATCACATAAGGATAGGTAAATGCAAGGTAGAAGCATGTAATCATAAGATAAGCATATGAGAATAAGATTTTCATGTAAGTATGAACATGGTGTCATAGATATCAACAAGATTATCATAATTAAGCATATTCAATTTTAAAATTATGTAGACATGTGAGCATGATAACATACTTGATATAAGCATTGGTGATAGAACGAATGGAGAAACAGGGAGGGTTTCAATGCTAGTTTGCAATTGGTAGTAGGCCATGACCTACATGACCTTTCTTTTCCCTTGCATGTGATGTGTGATCAAAGGAATTCCTTGGAGGTGGTGTGGAGTTGTACGTAGGGCTATTGAAGTGTGGGAGGGGAAGGGTTGTAGCTTGCAGGGGGTTTTATTTTTATTTTTCTTCCATTTGGGCAGTGGCTAGGTTTGTTTCTTGGTGCATTCATCTTCTTGGTGTCCATCTAGTTTGTTTATGTTTGAGCACTAGGGTTTGGGGGAGCTTTAGCTCTCAAAATTGATTTTGGGGCCCCTTATCTAGTGGCCTTATTCTTGTAATGGAAAATTAAGGTGCTTCTCTAAGAGGGGTAGCTTCTAGCGGAATGGATCATGCAGATCCTTCTTCTTCGGCACATGCAAAGGCTTTGGATTCTCCTAACAAGTTTTTAGCTGGTGATGGTTCTCTTTCTGAGAAAGTTTTTCCCAAAGTTAAGAAAGTGAATGGGTGTTTGGAGAGAAGCCAAGAGCATCCTATTTTGGTGATTCAACCAAATTTTGTGGCAAATGATATTAATTACTAGAGCAATCATGCTCTTATTTTCAAATTTATGGGGCTTCATCTTTCTTTTCCAATTCTTCAATCTTGGGCCCAATGGATGTGAAGCCTAAAAGGTGATATGGAGAGCTACTATTAGCTGCCAACAATTACTTGTTGGTTATGTTCTTGTGTGTGGCTGATAGAAATAGGGATTTTAAAGGAGGACCTTACTTTTATAATCAAGTTGGTCTCTTCATCAAACCCTGGCATGTGCGTTTCAACTCTGTGGAGGAGCTTCCGTTGAGGGTCCCTACTTGGGTTCATCTTCCTTGGCTTCCGCTCGAGTTTTGGGGAAGTGATGCTTTGCATATGATTGCACTTTTTCTTGGAAAATCAATTGACCTCACTCAACAAACCCTAGATAAAAAAGGTATTCTCATATGCTTGAATCTGTGTTGAAATTGATTTGAGTAACCTCTTCCAAGATTCTTTTGAAATTTTCCTGAGATCCTCCTCCTAGATCCAACAGCTTGACTGTGAAACTCTTCCATTTAGATGCCGAATTTTTCATGAGTATGGGCATTTGTAAAGGAAACATCCTTAATATAATCAAGTGAATACTGCTTCCAATGCTCCCTCCAACCTAATGCCCAGGAATGATAAATGGAAGGCCCCTTTGGGTGAGGGGGCTACTAATAAGGATGGATTTTTATTGCTTTTGGTTTTGATCGTGTAAAATTTTTTGCATCAATGTTTCGGATCACACGATGTGATCCATCATCAAGATGAAAGAGAGCAAGAGGAGAAAAAATCTATGTGATCCATCATTTTTCTCCTCTTTCTCTCTTTCATCCTAATGATGGATCACAAAGTGTGATCCAAAACATAGATGCAAAAAAATTTACACAATCAAAACCAGAAGTAATACAAGTTTACAATATGGATTGTGGAAACTTGATATCTTTAAAGGATGGATTTATCACGGATCAGTCTCATAATAAGGGAAGAGGATTGGAGAGAACTCTCAAAGATAGACAAAATGATAACTTTTTCATTCGATTTGATGCTTTGGAGAATCTTGCTCAGGAGGATGGTTTTCTAGTGGTGATTCACTCTAATACAGAGGCCTTGGGTGGAGCTTCGAAAAAAATTGGTGAGGATGGAAACCAAAACTTCTGTCTTGAAAAAGTGTAGGATGGTCAAATGGATACATATCTTCCTTTTCAACCTCAATGTACCACTATTCTATGTGTCTTTGGTTGTGGAGGAGGTTGGTGCCCTGGTGGATCCATAATCTGAGAAATTCAATGGGGTTTTGCATGCTTTTGGTTTGCAGCAAAAGACCCTAAAAAAGGGGCCTCTAGAGAAATCTTCTAAAGTGGGATGTAAGAAAGACCACGAGAAGGTTAAATTAATGGGTGAGACGTTGATGGACTCTGGTTTGGTGAAGACCTTAGATGCCCACTTCACCTAACCTCATAAATGATAGTTATCTCATGGAATGTGAGGGGTATGAATAGCATCCCTAGAAAAAAGGATATTCAAGAGATAATCAAGACTCATTTTCATGATCTTGTTTTTATCAAGAGACTAAGTTAACTATTGAAGGTATGTTGGATAGAGTGCCTAGGTTTTGGAATCATGGTCGTTGTTAGTATGATGGGG
>VDFB02368682.1:0-18090 GCA_007258455.2 Sequoia sempervirens | reverse complement strand
AAACGAGGTGGAGGGAGTTCTTGAATTTGAGGGGTAAGGAGGAACACAGTCACAAAGCATTACTTTTGGGAATTTCCTCAACTACATTCTCAGGAGGAGAAGTAGTTCTTTCTTGATCATGCCCGGGTTCCTGTTGATCATCCTCTTGTCTCTCCGATTCTGGTTCACCTTCAAAATCACCTTCAGATCCTTCTTCAGAATCTTCTTCAGACTCTTGCCCGCTTTCAGAAACCTCTTCTGCATCGGAGTCTGCTTCTGCTGAATCTTCATCTTTAGCGGATTGATCACTTGAAGTTTCTTCTTCATCGGAATCTACCTCCTCTGGAATAGACTTTTTACCCTTAGAGCGGGATGGATTAGATTCCGTGATTTCTGTATCTGGGACGGACTGGGTATCTTTCTTGCCAACAGTAAACTTGATCCTAGGACCTCTTCGCGAAGAAGTGGGAACAACTGCTGATTTATTTTTGTTGCGGAGTTCTTGCTGTTGGCGAGCTTCTGCTTCGGATTCTTCTCCTTCCAAGTCTGTTCTGAAACTTTTTATTTCATAACCATGCTTATGTAACCATTTTGCAGTGTTGGCTAGGATTGGCCTCAACCTCTCTCTTATGCTGGTAACTTCTTTCCTAGACCATTGAATTGCAGGCAACGGCCTTTTAGCAATTCCTTGTTCATCATAGACAGCATTCATGATATCACCTGGATCTGTAAAGTCCTCTGGTAGGTCAGCAATATCAAGATCTCTAATCTGTTGAACAGTCAACCTGCAATAGTCCATTTTGCGAATGGCTTCTTCATCTCTGCAATCAGCCCAGATGTCCTCAAAACGGTACTTGTGATGATGACCCTTTGCAATCTTTTTCCGACATCTCGTAATCAAAATCAAACCTATACCAGAGGGTCTTGATTGTCATGACCGTAGACAGCATAAACAGACTTAGCCTTTGTGCAAAGAGGGGATAGTATATTACCAATGGTTAGTGGGAACTGAATCCACGCTTTGGTAGTTGTTTCTTCATTCTTTTGCACCGACATCAACCGCCCTAAGTTTCCATGAGAACCCACTTATCCGGTTGATAACGGTAGCATGTAGGGACAACCAGCACCCTACTCTCAAGTAAGTAAACATCGGAATTGAAGAAATAGGCATCCAACTTTACTTACTGACTTTATACTTCATCTGGATACTTCCTCTTCTTCAAGAGCCGGATCAAAATTGAAAAGAAAAGGCTAAAGAAAGTATCCGCGGACTCACCAAGTGATGAAAGCTTTCCTTCAACTCCAATTGATAGAAATATCTGTACACAGGCACCATCATCCGATTCCCTTTTGTAGATAGACCTAGGAATTGTCTCATTACAGCCGCCACGTACACCAGGTAAGAAGTCATGTAGAATTTCAAAGTAGAAGGAGCATTGATCAACTGTTCGTGTATTTCATCACTGATTTGTTTGCCCCAGTCAATATGCACCTTCTGTCTTCTTATGATCCTGATGTATTCATACATCCAATTGTGAAAAGTGGATGATTCTAGCAAGCCTTTCACTTTGCTTAGAAATGTGATCATATCTTTGACGTCATCCTTGAAATCACTTCGCAGGAGTCCTTTCGGCCATCTGGAAACAGATGATCTAGGCTTCTTTAACCATTGAGTGTTTATTAAGTGTTTAGCTTTATTGGGATCATCGTCAAAGACCTCTTGTGCTTTTGATATAGAAATATCAATGTATTTCTCCATATGAGGAACCTTGAAAACAATGTCAAAGAAATCAAGGTCGAGTCTCAGAATCTCGTGCCCGGAAGAATCGATCACACTTCTACTTTCTCTGATGTAGTGAGACGCCACCTGGAGAACAAACTCTGTATTATGTGCAGCTGTAGGGAACATTGCCACCAAATGAAGGTTGCTGTGTATGATTGCTCTCATTGGATCAGGAAGAGGCTTCGTCTCTGTTTGCTTTGCAAAATCAACCAAGTCCTGATGACCAACCTCCGTGTCTTTTATCTCTTCCACCTTGGAGAACACTACGGTCGGTGGATAGACACCTTGATATTTGTACTTCATTTTGCCTTTTGCTTTCGAAGAAGATGGAGGTTTACTGGCAGTCATCAGAAACAACTGGAACTTTGATCACTCTGACTTGAAGATCTTTGAAAAGAGACTGCAAGGTGTTGAGCCATAACAAACATTAGTCGTTAGGAAACATGGGAATGTGCGAAATGAGCAATGGTGATGGGAAAGCATGGAGTGGATGACAAGGCACGCAAAATGATGCACAAAAACGAAAGGAACAAGGTTCAGGAGTGAAATGGTCAGAAATGAAGCTTATCTGGAAAAGACTGTAAAAAGTGTAAGGGCGCCAAAATTCAGCGCCCTTACATTTTGGCAATTTCAGTTTTGGTGTAGGGGCGCTAAATTTTAGCGCCCTTGCACTTCTCAAAGTTAGATTTTAACTTAACATGTTTAACATGTCATGGCGCTCAATTTTAGCGCTTTTGCATCTTTGGCATACTTTGGTAAAACAGATGTAGAGGTGCATGAAAACGGCGGTCAGGTTTGGCAAAGTATTTGTTTCATGGAATTACAATTCAAGTTCATCTCATCACCATTGTGTAAGCATTCAAGAGCTAAAGAAACCCTCTTTCAAAACAATAGATCTCTTCAATGTGCTTGTGGTAAGACGTGATTGCAAATGAAACTAGGGAATGCTTTTCAAACGAACGGAGGGTTCCATTGTGTGAGGGAAAATGGAAAATGCTAATGGAGATAGAAACACGAGGATTACACAAAAACTCATGAAGAAGAAGCAGAAAGCTTGGAAACAAAGGTGCTAATGAGAGGAAAACGCTAAGGAGAAAGAGAGAATGTGTGAGAGGAAACATAACACGCGGAAAGAAAACAAAAAGAAACGCATATGTAAATCTTACAATATAAACAAAAACGAATGAAAATGGCGAAAAAGCAAGGATAATCGACTTACCAAGATAAAACGCAAAGATCGCTAGAGACGAATGTCGAAATTGTCAAAAACATGATTTGCAATTTGAAGAGCACTCAACCAGCAAGAAGAAAAGAAGACAAAAGATCATAAACAATGAAAATGGCAAATTAACACTTTTAAATGAAAAAGAAAATCGAAAACCTAACTCAATTCGAGCAATAAATTTAGGCATGAAAAGTGGCACGATTGACGAAAAATGCGAAAATCATGAAGAAACGCGCCAAAGCCAGAAAAAGTTTAAGTGTCAGGAAAAAGTGTAATAGCGCTAAAATTCAACGCTATTACGTTTTGGAAAAAGTTCACTTTCATGCAGGGGCGCTAAAATTTAGCGCCCCTGCACTTTTCATACTTAGCCAAATTTTGGCTTTAGAGCAGGAGCGCACTTTTTCAGTGCCACTGCATTTTTCGCAATTCGCTAAGTACGAACACTGAGACTTCGCAAAAGAGCTCATTTCGAAGGTCTTCGCGAGAAAGCATAGGGGAGTTGCTCGAGATTGACTAATCCGAGGGCTTTAAGAAACATTTTGAGGGTAGCTTGAAAATCGCCGTTATGCGTACTTGAACTTCACAAAATCCTAGAAATGGACAAGTTTTGCTTAGGGGTTGGTTATCAGAGTGGAGCAGTGGCACTAGATTCCTTGATAGAGGGACAAATCACTTGCTCATCCATGAAAGATCCGTTTGGTATCAAAAGCTAGAGTTAGGATAGGGGCCCCAAGAATTCTATTAAGAGTGGCTTAAGAAGAGGTGTTGGTAATAATCCAAACTTGAACCAAAGATGGGCTAGTCCTATAGGGGCTAGCGAGCTGGGGTGTTAAAGTGCTCCAACAACAAATGGAAGAGAGGAGTCTAAGATGCACGTTTCACTTTGCTAGTCCAGCTCAAGGTAAATGTAGAAGATGATAAGGTCCATGGAAGCACGTGGAAGTTTTCCGCTTAGAAAAAATCAAAATCAACCTCAACAAAGCGGGATCCGTTTGAGTTTGGGACCTTGAGCCAAAAGCGGGATCCCGGCTTTTAAAATGGGATCCTATTTCATATATTATTTTTATGTTTTCTAAAAAACAAGATCCACATTTTCAAAAATGGGATCCCATTTTTTTTAAAAAA
Organism: Sequoia sempervirens; assembly: GCA_007258455.2. Taxonomy (NCBI): domain Eukaryota; kingdom Viridiplantae; phylum Streptophyta; class Pinopsida; order Cupressales; family Cupressaceae; genus Sequoia; species Sequoia sempervirens. Next base: position 13,978 of record VDFB02368682.1, on the reverse strand, counting down.
GAGTGATCATTTTCAAAAAAACATAAAAAATATTTTTTTATGATTTTAAGAAATGGGATCCTTTGTTTATTAAAATCATAGTTTCTTTTTTTTTTATGAAACAAGATCCTGTTTTTTAAAATTTGATTTTTTGGTCAAATTTTTGCTTTGTTTTTCAGTTTGGGAAAAGGCTTGTGGACCTAAACCTAAGCTTTAGATCTAGTCTAACCTGCAAGTTGAAGGTCCTGGCAATGTCACAAGAAAATAGTAACTTTGGGCAATGTCACAAGAAAATAGTAACTTTGGGCAATGTTTGAAGACTTTTTTTGGAGAATTTTTGGATGAAATTAAAACACATTATAGATGAGATAGTGTAGATTCTAAATTGGTCCGTAAACTTGAAATATTAGGGTTTTTTACTATTTTAATAACTTTTTATTAAAATATTTTTTTGTAAAATGAATTGCACGAAGAACATACTTCAGAAAATTCTTTTCAATTTAAAAAAAATAAAAAATGACAAGTTTAGGTTATCTTATGTGTGGCATACACAATGATTTTTCAAAATGACAAATATGGCTAGGAAAAAATAACAAAGAAAAATATTCAATAAAAAGTTACAAAAAATGTTGAAAACATGCTTCAGTGAGTTACAAATCTTTTCCCAAAAGGATTTAGAAAATAACGATAATTTAAGTCAAAATATGGATGACGTGCAAGTGCATGGTATGGTAAAAAAAAAGTGACTTTTAAACAGTGGTTTTTAGAAATTCCTATTGAAAATCAATTTGTAGCATATGGGTATTGAAATAAATTACATATTTAGAAACGCGACTTCAAGTACTAAATTTTATGATTAGTGACTTTTTTCAAGATTCCATCTCTAAGTGCTTCAAATTTTAAGGTCAAATGTGTCAAATTTTGAAAATTAGGGAAAACACTTCCACTTTTTGGCCAAAAAATGGACTCAATTTCTTGCCAGCACCCCCAATTGAAAAACAGAGACATACAAAGTTCCAACAAACTCTTCAAAATCAAATTTTGTCTTATTTCTCAAATTGTATATTTGTTACAAAATATTTTAATTGAGTCTAAAAAAAATAGAGGTAGAATATTAATAAAGTTCATAGCATTTATAAAAACTCAAAATATGCTTAAACTAAACATGCATCTAACATGCATTATTTTCCCAACATGAAGATTAGCAAAGCTAAAAATAAACCAATGCAAATTATAGTTAAACCAATTGAAAACAATGCATGACAATGAAGTTGATTAGCATGGTGGCACACATGGTAGTTGAGGTGAGTTGCATGTGGTGAGACTCAAGCATCACTTGTCAACATAATCCCCCTTGTTGTTGAGAGGGCTCACATTCTAATCTTGGAGAGTAAAAAACTAGACCTTTGCAACTGCCTTAGTGAAGATATATATTAGTTGTTCTTGAGTGTTGATGTATTTGAACTCTTCTTCCTTATTTTGCACCAAATCTTGAATAAAATGATACTTTTATCATTTTTTTCTACTATTATGGACTAGATTCTTGGCTAATTTGATGGCACTTATGTTGTTAAGAAAAACATTGTAGGTTGAATTTGCTTCTCTCCAATTTCTTCAAGAATTTTTCTAAGCCATAATATGTTTGTGTACATGTGGTGACTACAAAATAGTTTGCTTTTGTGGAAGAAAGGGAAACTATGATTTGATTCTTTTAGCTCCAAGTAATCAAACCAGAACCAAAAGAAAATCAATTACTAGATGTAGACTTTTGGTCATCCAAACTAACTACCTAATCAAAATCACTAAAGCCTGAATAATAAGAAAATGGGTGCTATATAACCTAGGTCATAGAACACCACTATTCTCCAATTTTCATTCAATAATGTCCTAGGAGTCCTAATTGGATTGACTATACCTCACAAGGTGAGCCAATTCTCAATAAGGAAGACCTAGGAAGGGGTTCTTTAAGCTTTAAGGGGTTCACCACCAAGCAAAATCTTGGAAAAGACAAATAAGAATTCAACTTACAAAACCTAATAATGAAAGCTAAATGAAGGATGCAAATGATGAAATTATGTAACAAGTTAGGATGTGTGTACCTGGGAAGTTTGGAAATGCAACGAGGATTCTAAAAATGCAAAGAAGTTATCAAAAAGTGTTGTGGAGGACAAAGATTCCCTTACTATTGTCTTAGTCCCGCTACTATTTTTGGGACAAATGTAGAATCTTCAAATGCCGAAACAGGATCCAAAATCTTTGCAAAATTCCACTTAGAGGACTAATATGCCCTTGCTACCATCTTAGTCCTGGTCTAAATTTCAGAAATCTACGAAAGTGATCTTGAGGTTTGATGTCTACACTTCCTTCTTCTTTGATCTCAGTCCTAAAACTTTCAGATTTATCCTATAGGTGATTTTCCATGAAGATGACAACTTTGTAATGTGAATTTGAAACTTTACAACTTTTCACTTCAAATGATCTTCAAGTCTTCGACCTAAATCTGCAATCACAAACATGCAAGAGAGGGAGAACTTGTTGATTTTTAGTGAATGGGAGTTTGCCTTGGTAAAACCCCTTGTTGGTAATTAAACCAAATGATGAAATGAAGTATATAAATGATATCACCTTGTATGATGTCTTGTGAAGCAAATCTGGAATCTACCATGTAGTAGCCATGAAGAGTGTAGATCTTGGATCCTTGGATATGATGTGAACAATGGTTGCAAATAGATCTTCAATGCTACATCCACAATCTTGGCTCAATAACATGAATGGATGCACTAAAACCTTGACATGATGCTTGAATCTTGATGATGACTCCAAATACTTGATGAATTGCTCTTGAATGCTCTTATGGACTCCAACTTGCTATTATGAATGCTCTTGAAAAAGTCTTGTTATTAAAATGAATGAAGTAACCTCGTATTTATACTTATTCATGCTTAATATCCCAAAATTACACCACAACAAGCTAACATATGAATTCATTAATTAAAGGAGGCTAAATCCCACCAAGATTTGAATTTGAATCCTAAAAATAAGTCGAGGACTAAGACACCCTAGGTGGCGCCTTAGTCCCAAGGCTTGAAAATTGGGGCACAGACTCCAAAATGGGACCTATTTAGGGTGCACTTGAAATTAGGGTCCCAAAACCTTTGGAGGACAAAGATTCCCTAGGTGGCATCTTAATCTCAACCCAAAAATTAGGGACACTCAGACATAATCATTAAATTATCACTTATCCATTAATGTTTGTCGGGATTAGCCAAAAACATATATAGTTCATCGGGCTTGTAGATGAAAAATAGGACCAATTAAGACATAAATGAGGATAAATAGAGCAAGGCAGGCCCGAGCAAGTGTGAAAATGCAAGGGTATGCATTTTCCTACACTACATTTAGCCCCCACTTTAGTGAGAGGTGAACTTGCTTCAAACTCACACTAAAGTATCCAAACACACAATCAAGAGGGGTTCAAATGTATGATTGTTGGTAAGATAAGATGGCAATGATCAAGAGCATTTCCAAGCCCCTAGGATCAAGATCCTATGAAAAACCAGCATATGCACAAAGGAACACACTTGCAGATGATATATGAAGCCATAACCAGATTACAAACATACACCATCAAAGACATAAAAAAGGAAAAAGGAAAATGAAAAATGCAATGGATCAAGCTTTGACTGGCCATCCAATGCATTGGATCGGGTCTAGGTTGTTTTTCCAAAAAGGCTTACAAGTGGAACCCATTATCCACTATGCAAACAAAATGCATGCTCACAAGGGCTAGTGAAGCTAGTTGTCCACTAGGTGAGCCCCAGGAAGTCCATATCAATGCCATACCCCCATGACCATATCAAATCCATACCTCCATGACTTTAATAAGGTACAAAAAATAAAAATACAACCAGAGACAGGGATGTTCAAATGGATTTTACTTTATTCATGTGAGGTCTCTTCTTAGGGAACATCGCGTTTAATGTCTCCAAGAGAGGATAAATATAAGTTCCTAGAACATTGTACTTAATGTTTCCAAGAGAGGACAAGTGCAAGGAAATATCACACTCTTGGAGGAAATAAAACCCAATGACACCACCAAAAAAGGAATGCATCATAAGAAAAAATAAAATCACACAATGAAACTTGAGTGTTAATGTATGCCCCCACTTTAAAGAGGTTGCTAACACCATTGCTGTGAGAAATTGTTTTAAAGTAGAAGAAGACATGAGAGCTTACTCAAAAAGTCTTATTCCAAGTCATATGTTTCCGATAAGCTATGTCATTCCATAGGATGGAAGGGTTGCCCCCAAAAATATAATGCTAAAGATAACTCAGTACGTCACATGCAAGCCAACTTAAGGCATTTCGTGCACATCCCAAGCTTTCTCTTACATATACATGAAAGGTGATCAACTAGCTAAAAGAGGCAACGAAAAGTGACATACGAGGACAAGGCTATCTAACCCCTTGGCCCCATTTAGTGCAAGACAAGGATGAGCTGAAATAATTGATGAGATGAATGATAGAGTGAAAATCAATATCGATTAGAGGATTTAGGTGCCCCCACATAAGGAAGAGCACCAAACTCCTTAAGATGTTGAATTTTACTACTAAAAGCCTTACATTCATTAGTAGAATCACCATGAACTCTATAATATGCAAAAAATGAAGTCTTGTAATAAGATTTTTTTCGTGTTCTTGGGGGGAGGGATATCAAATGATCTTGGAGGAGTCTCAACAAGATACTTTCTTGATTAAAAGTAGAGGATGTTGCGTTATTTTGCGACAAAGATATCTCTTGCTTAGTATAAGATGTTGTACCTACACAAGACTCTTTAGAATGTGAGATTTTTTTCTCTCCTTTATCGGAGGGTGTAAAATCTATCAAATTCAAATCGTTAGTGTTTTGTGTGATGACATTGACATGAAGTGAAGATTTCTTTATTTCTTGCAAATGATAACAATTAAGACCACTAGCATCTATTAATTCAGGATGCACTATTGTCAAAGTTGTCTTAGAGGAACCCTTTGTGAGAGTGTTGATATTAAGTGAAGGCTTATTTGATGAGTTTATTTCTCTAAAAGGAAAATAACCAAGACCATGAGTTATTTCTTGTGTGTTAGGCTCTATAGGGACACAAATACCTTGTTCTCTAACACCACATCCTTTTCCATTATATCCTAGTTGTTTCATAATTTCGTAACCTTTTCCATAAAGCTTTTTCATTTATTTTGGATTTGGTGGTTTCTCATGATTAAGTTCATCAAATTTTTTTGTGTAATTTGTTGTCTTTTGTTCTAAAGTGGTTGAAGTGATGCTTTCGTAGGGTTGTCTGAATTGTGTGTTGAGATTACCGCTTTTTCTTTTCCCTTGTTTGAATATTTTTTTATGATCTTGTACTCTCCCATGAATTTTGGTTCAAAGTCTAAGGAACCCCAATCATCTTCCAATAAATCCATGATTTGCTCAATGTGCTTTTCTTTTTCCTTTTGTTGTTCAGGTTCCACTTGTGTAGTTGGTGTCAATGTTTTCAAGGGGTTTTCCTAGTTTTTCTCAATGTTCAAACAACTATATGGTTTACGATCAGATTCGAGTGTGTACACTTTGTTGTTGTAGATATAATTCATTTTACGATGAAGAGTAGAAGGCACCCCATTCATTGCATGAAAGATCGTGAGGCATAACATGGATCGGGGTTTGTAATGTAACTTTGTCAACTTTAATAGGTAATGTAATCACCCCAAGCAACCATTTTACCACATTATCAAATCCCTTAATAGATAAAGAATCAGGTTGATTTTTTTATTTATTGACACCAAGTTCATCCAAAAGGATTACACTACACACATTTAAGGCTAAGCCATTGTCAAAAAAGGTTCACTTTATCCCTATTATATTATATTGAGCTATGATCATGAAAGCATCACATTGTTCTTGCATGTCCAAAGGAGGGAGCTCACTTTGGTGGAAAACAATGTCAGCAGTTATTCCTTAAATCATGGCTACTATGTCATTTGATTGTGCATTAGAAGGGATAGGAAATTGTTGTAAGGAATTTTGAAGCATAGTGTGATAGTTAGATGAATTTTGAATCAGGTCCCAGAGGGATATCTTTGTAGGAGTATTCTTAATTTTTTCAACAAGATCATACTCCTTTCCACTTTGTGAAGGGAAACAAGGGGCACTAGGAAAGATAGGATTAGGCAATGTGAGGGATGTTGAAAGTGTCTGTCTTGGTTATGGATTGTTCCTAGTGTTGTGTGTATGAGCAATGGTATTGTAACTTGGTTACTATGAAACATTGTTCTTAGGTGTTTTGAGGATAAGGACAAGTTTGTTTTGAACTTATGGTTTGTGAGAGGGTGGATAAATGATAAGTTTAGAATCAGGAGACTACTCCAAGGGATATCTAATGTGCATAACCTCAAAAGACCTTTCATGATGTCTTAGTGAAGGAGAGGCTAATGTCACTTCATCATCTTCATCTAAGGAATTAATGTTGTCAATTTTCTCATTTTCTTGTACCATGGTATCTTCCCTGGTAGGAATTAATGACTTCATTACAAGTAGGGGAATGGTCAATGGAATTCTCTTGTTCAATAATGTTTTCTCTAGAGGTTGATCTTTTGACATTGCAATATCTTCTTCACAACTAGGAGAGATATTAGGAGAAGGATAGATGTGATCATCTTAATTGTTGGTGATTTCATTCTTGTTTTATAGGATCTCATCCTCTTCTAAGTACCCATTAAAGGAGGCACCTTTCACATACATGTGCTGAATGCTACATTTCTTTTTGACCTACTAGTGAAATCATCATTCTAATAGTCTCTTGTCTTTCTACTGGTGCAAATGTATCTTCATAATCAATCCCATACATTTGTGAGCCTTTAGTAACTAACCTTGACTTGTGTCTTTCAACACTCGGGCATTGAAGGGAACACAATCTATTGAGATGGGGTTCAATCAATAAATAAAATCTATGTAAATCTCTTTAATTCAATATGTATATGTAAGTATGAAACATGAATTAAAACAACTACTGTCAATCAAGCAATCACATAAACACACATTCACATAATGAACACCAAACCCAAAATGGGAAAACCATGATGATAAGAGTTTCCTAGAGCTACTATCCAAATTCAGCCTCACAAAAAATAATAAGCAAGTTACATTCATCAAGTAGGCACCAACCTATCAGAGACACCAATCCCATAAAGTATATGTAGGCACAAACCTACTAGAAAAACAATCCCCTATATAAATATCCAAGCATTAGCTCAACAAGTAGAACATTAGTCCTACCTGATTACAAATATTTGAGCATTAGCTCAATAAGTAGAACATGAGTCCTACCTAATTACAAAGATAAAGCTGGCAGAGCTTCAATGTTGATAAAATAGTTTACACAAGATCTCAACTTGCCTCAGACAATATCCTATAGTTACACTCCTTATGATATTTTGATCATGGGGTACAAGGATTGAGAGATATTACTCCCATTATAAAACTAGAATAACACATGCTCAAACAAATTCACATCCACACACACTTTTTCACACACTTATCATGTGAAGTTAGATGATGATTATATATAGGACATTACATTAGCAACAACTCATGTTGAATAGAGATCCAAAATTAACTAGGATGACATAAGGTGGACCTAAATTCAAATTACATGAAATGTGTTGCAAGTAGGTCCTAAATCAAATTTGTTGTCATCAAATCAACATGATGTGCACTTCCATAGGAACCTTAACCTAGATCTATTTTACTTCCCCGTGCTATCTCTGTATGATGCATGCTACTAGAGTTGTTGCTACATAATTCTAAAACACCAATTGGTTAACTAATAAGCACAACGACCCTTCTATTATTTCAATCTTTTTGCATGTTGAACATACATGCCATGAACTCTAGAATATGGTAGAACAAGTGTAGGCATACTCTCCTTTCAAACCATAGAGAAAAACTTGCATCTAGAAGGAAATACAAAACATGAAGTTATTACTAGAAAAACCTTTCTATCCTAAGTACTAACCTCCAAAATTCTGGATCAGACTTCCAAATTATTGAGCTATCAACATGAATAGATGCAAACATGATATTGCAAGCATACTATAATCAATAGGATTCATTGTTATTCAAAATACACTAATAATGATAATTCAAGTGCGATTATATTCACTGCTCAACTAGCATTACACATTAGACATCAGTGAGCACTACTTGCCATCAAGGACACTACTCCTTGACGTTATTTCTTTGACATCAACGACACTTAATGTTCAACAATCTCCCTCTTTTTCATTGATGGAAAATAACAAAATGGTTGTCACACATGAAGATAAATCTAATATGAAACCACATCACTTGATTTCTTTCTTCCCTTAGATGATTTAGCATTTTGAGACCTATTTCTCTCCCTTTAATATCAATTCCTTTTCTTATCATGTGCAAGCTTTGTAAGCTCCCAAGTATCATTTTGTGAATGTAATCAATCTCTTCTTTGTAAGGAAAGTTGAAGGTGCAGAACAAACTCTCCTAATGTCAAACCTTAATGAAAATATGTCTTTAAATTTTGCAATTACAGTTCATTAAGATGCACATGAAAGGAATAGCATAATAGTGAAATAAACACATACACAATTGAACACTAGATTTACATGGGAAAACCCTTATGGGAGAAAAACCTACCACACCAAAGAAAAATCTCTTGTATTACAGTAATTGAATTACATACAAGTTACATAATCTCCTTTCAGATAATCAATCTCATAGTAGTAACATTTCCCTGATCAACCTCGTACAGAACAAATTTTGATCACACTTTGTTGTGTCTCATTGTTACAATGCATATACAACATACAATGAAGAACAACCTTTGATCATTCGACCATCTAACTCATCATAGTTTCCAAAATGCTACAATTTATAGCAACAACCATGATTGAAACGTTCTTTGTACAAATGGTTTAGTTCAGTTTCCTCTGTTGAGCAACTATCGAACTTACCAGTCATCGAGCGACCATCTCCAAGTCAATAATGTCCTCCACTACTCGGCGTACACCTCAGTAGTCAACCAAGTCCGCCCTCGATCACCCATGGTCTACTCACCGCACTACTACTAGATAGCTAGGAGCCTCCCACAGGATGGCGGTATACCACACTACCACTTGACAGCTTGAAGGATCCCACATTATGGTGGTATACACCGCACTACTGCACCTCAACTAGAAGGTTCCCACGGTATGGCGGTATACACCGCACTACCACACCTCAGCTTGAAGGCTCTCGTGGTACAGTGGTATAAGCATGAAGGTAACACTTATGCAATTCTGAGTTGATTGGTGAAAAAACTAGGGTTATACCAGTGAGTTTGAGACACATTTTCTCAAAAATCTCCCACTTGATGAAGAACTCATTGAACCCTTTTCAATACATGAAGTCACTAAATATTCTGGACCCCAAGGCCCATCGAATTTACACACCATCTAAACTTATCTGTGCTCATTGGTTTTGTCAATGCATCAACAACATTCTTTAGAGTATCCACCTTTTCCAAATAAACCTTTCCATCCTCCACCATATCATGTACAAAGTGGTACTGGGCATCAATATGTTTCATCTTGGCATGGATAATTGGATTTTTCACTAGACAAATGGCACTCTGACTATCACAACAAATAACAATTTGCCTTGCATCAAAACCAATATCATAGCATAATCTCCAATGAAAATGGCTTCCTTACAGGCGTGAGTTGCTACAATGTACTCAACCTCTATAGTGGATAAAGTGACTATAGCCTGCCGCTTGCTCATCCAACTAACTACACCACCATTCATCATGAAAATATATCCATTGGTGGATCTTTTGTTGTCAATGTCCCTTGCCCAATCAAAATCCACATACCCACGAATGTTGAGAGTCCTTTGTGATTCAACCAAATTTCCATGGTAACACAAATCATATTTTGAAGTTCCCTTTAGATATCTAAACACTCTTTTCACAACATCCCAATGCGACCTTCCTAGATTAGCCATAAACTGACTAAGTACTCCCATTGCTTGGGTACTATCCAATCTAGTACAGACCATTGCATACATTAAAATTCCAACTGCACTTGCATAAGACACTCAGGTCATGTCCTCCATCTCAGTAGGAGATTTTGGACACTCTTCAACACATAGCTTCATTCCTTGCAAAACTAGAGCAACTGGCTATTTGCAATCAGCCATACTAAATCTCTCCATAATAGTGTTAATATACTTACTCTGGCTAAGCCAAAGCTTTTTTCTCTTTCTATCTCTGGTTATTTCCATTCCCAGAATATACCTCACTACACCAAGATCCTTCATTTTCAACTTTTGTAGACAACTGAGATTTTAGATCAGAAATCATAGACTTACTATTCCCTATGAAGCATATGACTTGGAGATTGAGCAGATGGATGTGAAGACAACATTCCTTCATGGTGATCTTGAAGAAGAAATCTATATGTCCCAGCCTGAGCACTTTGTGGTAAAAGGTAAGGAAAATTTGGTTTGCAAGTTAAAGAAATCTCTGTATGGTTTGAAACAATCCCCTAGAATGTGGTACCAGAAATTTGGCACATTTTTTTTGTCATTGGGTTTTGTAAGATAAAAAATAGATCATTGTGTGTACCTCAAAATTGAAAATGATCAAGTTCTTATTATTGCACTCTATGTTGATGATATGTTGTTGCAAGTGACAAAAGAAATCTGATAGATGTCATCTTTGCTACTGAAGAAAGAATTTCCCCATAATCAATTCCCTCTACCTGGGAATATCCCTTTGCAACCAACCTTGCTTTATACTTTTCAACATTGCCATTTAGACTAGTCTTCTTCTTAAATACCCACTTACATCCAACAACTCTTTTGCCTTCATACAAGGGCACCAAACTCAAAGTTCCATTCTTCTCTAATGATGCCATTTCTTCATTCATGGCTTCCAACTAAGAGTTTGAATTAGGCATTCTAATTGCCTCTTTTACAGTCCTAGGCTCATCAGTATTAGTAATCAAAGCATAGGCACAAGTAGAATCTAACATAGAGAACCCATACCTATCAGGTTGCTTCTTCTCATGTGTAGACTTCCTCATAGGCTAAGGCTAAGGTTGTGGTTCTTCTTCATAACTCTCATAGCTAATCGAACTCTCATCAGTTCCAAGTACACTATCAATGTGTTGTTCCATTTTTTCTAGGGCTAGAGGCATCTCAACAACATCATTTTCCTCTTTATTTTCTTTCATCCTTCACTGGAAATCCACTGAAGAAATTTTCAGCTCCCGAAAGATTGCACTTTTGTTGTATACAACCTTTTCAATCATAGGATTCCAAAATTTGTATCCTTTCACATCAATGTCTTAGCCAATGAAGATACATTTAATAGCTTTGTTCTCCAATTTAGATCTATTTTCATTTGGCACATATACATATGCTTCACAGCCAAAGACTCGAATATGTCTCAAAGAAGGCTTCTTACCAGACCAAGCTTCCATAGGTGTTTTGTCAACAAGTGCTAATGAAGGAGACCGTTCAATAAGTAACATGATGTACCCACAACCTCAACCCAAAACTTCTGCTCTAGACCAAAATTGCTCAACATGCTTCTTTCCTTCTCCATTGGCATCCTGTTCAACCTTTCAACAACTCCATTTTGCTGCGGAGTGTAAGGTGTTGTTTAATGCCTCTTAATTCCATTGTCTTTGGAATACCTTTCAAAATCTCTAGAACAAAATTCACCACTGTTATCTGTCCTCAAACATTTAATTTTTTTTCTAGTCTTATTTTCTACCAAGTTCTTAAACTCTTTAAACCTACTGAACATTTCTGATTTATTTTTCAAAAAATATACAAATGCCCTCCTCGAATAATCATCAATAAAAGATACATAATATTTTGAATTCGACAATGAAGGAACATTTACTGGACCAAATACATCAGAGTGAATATAATCCAGAACACTAAAATATTTTTGAGGACTAGAGTAAAAAGAAACACGATGATGTTTACCATTTATGCAATGTTCACAAAATTCAAATTCCATATTACAATCATCAAGCCCCTCAACCAGGGTTTTATTTTTCAAGGCTTTTAAACCTTTTTCACCAATTTGACTGATCCTTTGATGCCAAAGCATATAAGTCTTCTCTGCTAGAAGTTTAACTTCCAAAGAATTTTCTCCTGTAGGGACTTTAGTCTCCTCTACATGAACAACCTTCTGTGACTTTGTAGGGACACTGCTACACTAAACAATAAGTGCATCCAACTTGTATAGAGTACCAATTTGGGCACCCCTAGCTAGCACCATTGAGGCTCTAGTCATTTTGTAGCCATTTCTAGAAAATGAGACTTGCACTCCAACATCATTTAACTTACTTATAGAAAGTAAATTCTGAGCCAAACCTGGTATATGCATTACACCATCAATTCGCTTAATTCTTCCATCAGGAAACTGAATTTTGACTCTTCCATGACCAACAATTTCTAGAGATGAATCACTTGCTAAATACACGTTTCCACCATCATATTTTTCATACTTTGTGAACTAGTCTCTATGAGATGTCATGTGGAAAGATGTTCCAGAATCAATCAGCCAAACATCATCAAATGCCTAAGTTGCCAAGGCTGCAATAAAGGCATCTGCTTCGCTTTAAGAAGAATCATTATCAGAAGAGTTCTTCTTCTTCTTCTTTTTCTCCTCTTTGCAATCCTTTTAGACATGACCGGGATACCCATAGTTCCAATACTTCACCTTGGACTTTTTTCTAGGAGACTTTGATCTCCCTTCTAATTTCAATTTGGACTTCTTGTCCTTATTTCCTTTCTCCTTCAATCTTCCATGAAAAACAAGAGCATCATTTGCCATCTCAGAAGATTTCCTTCTCATTTCTTCAGACAACAAAGAAGCAACCACATCTTCCATCTTGAAAGTGGTTGTTGTGCTCCCAATCACCATCTCTAAATGATCCCAATAATCAAGCAAAGAACACAACAAAAGCATACAATGATCTTCATCATCAATTTTCACACTCACAAATGTTAACTAAGCAATCAACGTGTTAAATGTATTCAAATGATCAGCCATAGATGCACCTTCCTACATCTTCAGAGAATATAAATTCTTCCTTAAGAACAAAATATTCACCAAGGACTTTCCCTGATAAATGCCTCCAAGCTTCTTCCACAAAGAATATGTAGATTTCTCTTCGTGAATGTTCAGGAGAACAAAGTATGCCAAACAGAGTCTTATCAACCCTTTTGCTTTTTTGTCAACGAGGTCCCAGTCTTCTTGCTTCATGCTAGAAGGTTTCATTCTAGACACAACAAGCCAAAGATCACAATCCACCAATAGGTCTTCCATTTTGAGTTTCCACAACTCAAAATTGCTACTATTGAATTTCTCAATTTCAATCTTTCCTGATGTGCTTGACATCTTAATCTGCAATCAAGATTACTAGACTTTTACAAAAAACTCCCACTGAATAAGATTGACACAAACAACCCAACCTACCCACAAGGATAACACAATTGGACAAGCTCTAATACCACTTGTAAAGAAAGCTAAAGGTGCAGAACAAACTCTCCTAATGTCAAACCTCATAGAAAAATGCATATATGTCTTTAAAATTTGCAATTATAGTTCATTAAGATGCACATGAAAGGAATAATAGAATAGTGAAATAAACACACACAATCAAACACTAGATTTACATGGGAAAACCCTTACAGGAGAAAAACCCACCACACCAAAGAAAAATCTCTTGTATTATAGTAATTGAATTACATACAAGTTACAAACTCTCCTTTTAGATAATCAATCTCACAGTAGCAACATTTCCCTGATCAACCTCGTCCAAAACAAATTCTAATCACACTTCATTGTGTCTCACTATTAGAATGCATATACAACATACAATGAAGAACACTCTCTGATCATTTGACCATCTAACTCATCATAGTTTC
>VDFB02368681.1:0-25310 GCA_007258455.2 Sequoia sempervirens | reverse complement strand
TGACCTATATAACCAAACCCTCTCACGGATTCGAATATATGACCTCCGATATGGTATACAAATGTCTTCACCAGCAGGCCTAACTCTGGCTGAACTATCTAAATGTGCAGGAAAAATTTAGAAATGGATAAAGAGATGTAAAATTGAAATGTCAAAGAAACAAAATATTCATTAAATATTTATCCGTATAAAAAAGCTGTTGATCTAACGCATTAGGGCATCAAATAAAAGGTTACCTGCTCCTTGTTAATCTCTCTAAAATCCCATGGCACATTGGGGTTTTTATGCTAAGAATCCAAACGCTGTAATACCAGTTGCATCATAGAAATGATTATAATCACTCCAACAATAAATTAAAAAGCACTCAAAATTTAATTTATAAATAAAAAAACTGCGAAGGATGTTTTGGGCGTTCACTTCAATAATTCGACACCACTGAAAAATGGCGCAGCGCCAGACTAACCCTCCTTCCACTCAGGGCCACCTGCGAATCCAATATAAATTATTTACAAAATTACAACAAGCTATTAGACATCTTCCATTGAAATCTACATTCATGGGTCGTATGTTATTTTACCGCTACCATCCGTGCAGCCTGTGCAAGCCTAAACATCTTCACCTTTTATGTTCACGCTCAGGTGGTCATTAACCTCCGTGTGTGTAGCTTGGGGATTCAGTCTCCTTTTGAAACCCTACAAGTACGAGAACTTTGTCACGGAAGAGATCAGCGAGATACCTAGTCAAGGTGGTATAATTTCACTTCACTTTGCCTGCCTTCAAACTTAAATGAAATGAATGATTCTAGTAACGTCCTCCTAATAAAAGAGTAATACCTACATAAATTGAGTTTTTGAAATATGTTAATAAGTTTAATGAAGTCTATGAGTCTACTTAATAAAATATTGTTTCTAGGGGATTTTAATAAAAAAAAATTGTGGTTTTGTTCAGTTTTGTAGATTGTCTACTTCTAGATTATCTTTGCTTTTATAAAGATGTTATTGTAGGTTGTGCACTTGAAGATGTAGCATTGTTATGTGTCCTCCACTTCTTATTACAAAACAAGCATGTTTTTTATTTTTCACTCTTCATTAGATTTTGTCCATCTACAAATCTCGTCTCTAAGATGATGTAAGCTGGTACTTAGTTGAACTATCAACATTTTCATTTTCCACTTAATTTCTACTCTATGTAAATTTTTCACCATAGTCTTACGTGAGGTTGAATACTTTGATATAGTATATTTGATTCCCATCAATTTGTTTGTCCATATAGCAATCCTATTTTTATCTCTTATATATTTTTTTATTTCCTTCTTAGTGTTTAGGTTAATCTTGCATATTACTATCTCATTTTTTTGATCCACTTGTTCTATTTGTTGGAGTAAATAAGTCATTATCTAATAATTAATTAATCATCAATTAATTATTAGAGCCTTTTTTACTTTAGTTCACTTAAGCTAAACTTAGGAGTTGTTTATTAATCTTTAGTTTGATTCTTATTATTAGATTGGACTAAATTTAGGACAAGTTGTCTCATTGCATGAGATTATCACACTTGTCTCTATTTAGTTAATCTGCATGTAGGGTTTGCTTGTGCTTTGCTTATATAAGCATGCACATTAATTTGTAGTATTTATCTAGGTTATTTGCATCAATACAATTCTCAAGTTATTGAGCATTATCTTGCTTTTGATTTTCTCTATTGTGATAGGTAATTACTTGCAAGTGTTTCATGAGAGCTATGGATTGAATCAGTCAATTCCAACATGGTATCAGAGTCTGGATCTGCAGCCCCCTATTCAATTTTTGAAGAGATTTGGCGTTGAGCAATTTTTTGGTGTGTCCTGGAGCCAAACGGGCCTCATCATCGCGTCTAGAACAGTCAAAAACACTAAGATCGCTTGTCATTTTGGAAATTTTGGTGTAGTTGCGAAAAAAGAAAAAAAAAAATAGCAGCCTAGAGGTCAACACACAGGAATATGTATAGTCGTACAACCCTGCACGCACCCCCAGGCCGCCATTGATTTTCGTGCGCATGTTCCAAAATCAAGTTTTTAATTTTTTGTATCCTGCAATAAATATAAATATATATATATATATTAGTTTTCTTTGAAAAATCAAATCAACAAAATTCAAAAAAATATTTTTACAAAGCAAAAAAGTCAAAAAAATTATGAAATTTTCAAAAGAAATTGATAAAAAAAGCAAAAAAATTGTTTTGAAGGTACAAAGTACCCAGGCCTGCCTAGTCCAAAGGTCACGTCGGCCATTGGACCCCATGAACCTATTGATCGACGGCAAGCCAACCCTCGGCAGCCATTTACAAAAAGAGTCGGCTCATAAATTACAGGCACTTGAAAAAAAGCCAACGACCGCCCACAAAAACTAACAAAAATGTCCAACACATATTTCGCGCAGTCGTCAAATTTTCAAGCAAGGGTTTTTTTGCATGATGGCCAGATGGCCATCAAATTTAACCTAGTGAACAATTGACGTCATTGTGAAGTCAGTGGTCGTACGACCACTCAAGCCCCCCTCCTAGTCCTATTTGCCCTAAAGCAGTTGTTTTTTTTATTTTTGGCATAACTTGGGCATACATTGTTGAAATTGGGAAAACAAGATATCGTTGGAAAGTTGGCTCTGCAAAATTTCAACTAGTGCAGGTATCATCATCATATTTTTCTAGTGGTTCTTGTTATTCTCAGTCAAAGTCATGTCTTCATTTTGTGCTTTTGAGCTTGTAACTTTGTGCTAGTATCTCTGATTTTCTCAATTCAAGTGGTGTTGGAAAGGTATTTCAGAGCTCTTCAGATCTATTCATGCACTTTTTCCAAAATCTACAACAAGTACATTTTATTCAATATTTTATGTTTTCACACTTTGCTTAATTACTTTGACGTCTTGGCACCTAGAAAGGATCTGTTTGCGTGGGATGACATCATTTGATCTGCTTTATTAGTATTGAGGTT
Source organism: Sequoia sempervirens (assembly GCA_007258455.2). Classification (NCBI taxonomy): domain Eukaryota; kingdom Viridiplantae; phylum Streptophyta; class Pinopsida; order Cupressales; family Cupressaceae; genus Sequoia; species Sequoia sempervirens. Next base: position 22,342 of record VDFB02368681.1, on the reverse strand, counting down.
TTTAGTCTCTAATTTTTTCATTTGAGTGAGTATCATGGGGTTTTTCGTTCATCCTTTTGTGATCAACTTGGATAAGGATAACTATGAGTCTTGGTGAAATAGCATCCTGACACATCTCAAGTGGCTTGATATTTTGCCTTATCTATATGGAATTTCAGCATAGGGCATCATCAGAGACCATATTGTAGGGGTTATATGTTCTAGTGTTGATCTTGACACTGTGTATGCTATATCGGACATTGAATTTCCCCACATACTTTGGACACTAGTTTGGGAGATCTGTGGAGACCCTCATATTTCTCCATACCCAAAGGATCTTGTTGCAAATTGTCTCATCCCTCTTGCAAATGTAGATTCCATACCCTTTGATGACAATACTTTAGAGGAGTTTGAGTATATCATAGGTCTTGCATGTTTCGATGGTTTAGAGACTTGTCTTCATGTTCCCACTCTTCAGATTGAGACTACATTAGCATCTCTTGTTGTTCCTGATTAGCAATACATCGCCACATCTTTGGCCCCTATTGATTTAGTGCAATAGGACATCATACATCTTCTAGACATAGCTACTTGGGATTCGTATCTTGCAGACATATCATCCATATTTGTAGAGTCTCAACTTGTAGATTTGGAGGATTACTTTGAGGACATTCATCTTCTCTTTATTGATAGCCACATCATCGTTGTTGGCCCACCATCTTCATTGCCTTTGTAGCTTGTTCTATATCAATCTTCATAGGATTCTGGATCAACATCATTGCTTTCTGACATGTGGACAATTAGCAATTCTTAGAGGCACACATTATTTGGATTTGGATTCTAGAATCACCTTTTCTTTTAGATTGGCTTATCCAATCACCAGTGGATCTATTTCCTCCTAAGGTGAGAAATGTTGTTTGCAGGCAATGGATCATATTCTATCTTCAAGCATTCATCATTGGCACGGAAGCTCTTTCATTATGGGGGAGATTCATATCTTCATTTTCTCTCTCCTATCAGGAGGACATCTATTGTACTTGCATGACAGAAGTAGTCCTTGGGGGGTCACATTGAGTCCTCCTATCCTTCTTTCTCTAGTACAGTAATTTCTTTTTCTCTCTTTTGGAGAGGAGTTTTTCCCATGTGGTTTTCTCCTTTTCTCTAGTTATGAGAGATTTCAATTCCTTGTTCATGGGTACCTCATCAAGCGTTGTAGTTGGGATCCATTCTGCATTCATTTTAGCTTCCTTTATCAATTGTTTAGTTTCTCCCTAAGTTGATCTTAAAGGGGGTGTTGGATTAAATAAGTCATTATCTAATAATTAATTAATCATCAATTAATTATTGGAGGATTTTTTACTTTAGTTCACTGAAGTTAAACTTAGAAGTTGCTTATTAATCTTTAGTTTGATTCTTATTATTAGATTGGACTAAATTTAGTACAAGTTGTCTCATTGCATGAGATTATCACACTTGTCTCTATCTAGTTAATCCGCATGTAGGGTTTGCTTGTGTTTTGCTTATATAAGCATGCACATTCATTTATAATATTTATCCAGGTTATTTGCATCAATACAATTCTAGGGTTATTACACACTATCTCCCTTTTGATCTTCTCTATGGTGATAGGTAATTTCTTGCAGGTGTTTCATAGGAGCTATGGATTGAATTAGTCAACTCCAACACTATTTCATCCATGTCTTCTTCAATCTACTTAACTATTTTTCTATAATCATTCTAGGGCAGTAATGATTTTCCATATTTTGAGCATTTTTTAAGTAGCATAACAACCAGAGCATTACTAATTCTTTTGATAGAAAAGTGTTTGCTTTAACTAATAAAATCTAATACAAAAATGAAATTTAATTTTGAGGTTACGTATGATTAATGAATGAATGAATGAATGAAAGATTTTAATGACGTCCACGAGACTAAACAGTCTATGGGACCAAGAAACAAACTTAATTTTCTTTCATGCTCTTTTCTAAATCAGATCTCCTACTATTGATTTTGACAAGAAGACTAGCCGCTTGATTGATCTTATCCTCCTCGAATAACTGCTGCATATCGTCCATACACAAACTATTTGCATATTGTTTACGAATGTCTTCATACGCTGTGCATTCCATGAAGAAGTGTCGCTCCATCTCAACCACCCCCTTATCGCAGAAAATGCAAGTTCTTTCTTCCCATGTTTCCTTAGGAGACTTCCATCTACCGGTCTCACATCTAAGATGATGCGATCCCGTCCTCAGTTGTGCAATTAACACCCTCGCTTTCCCTTTAATAGCAGCCCCTAAATACGTTTTTTCGCCATGATCCTTTGTCGGGTTAAACTCTTTGACGTAGTATGCTTTTTTTCGCCCAATCTGATTTGACCACATGGCAGTCCTAAATTTTTCCTTCACGTATTTTTTTATTTCACTATTGGTGCTAGGACACTCCTGTAATTTGATGTCCCACTTGTTCAGCCACTTGTTGTTCTGCTTCATCCAGGTTTTCTTTCTACGGTTTAGCGCCTCCTCCATAACCGCTTTGGGCCACCGGTGGTTGTCCATATTTTCAATCTTCTTTAGATAACTTATCAACCGAATTATCGCCGATGCTTCCAAGGGAAAAGCCCCCGCTTCAGCTAACAGAATTTCATATGGGACCGTGGCCTTAACTTTGAGATTGCTTGTTATTAGGTGTTTTTGGATCCTTTCTATTTGTTTCCAGCTGCACTTTGACATATTGCTTCCCCACACTTCACACCCATAAAGTACAACTGGCGTGACAAGTAAACCAAAAAGAGTTTTCATGGTTTTCCAATCCCAAAGTTCAGCTTTCCTACATCTGTTTTGCAGCAAGAAAGAGGCTTTCCAACCTCCCTGTATCCTTTTCGATCTACAAGTCTCCCAGCTGAGCTTATGGTGAAAATCAACCCCAAGATACTTGTATTCTTTCACTATATCAAGCGGACTACCTTCAAAAAGAAAGATATGCTGTTTTACTTTTCTATTCAAAGAGAAAATCATGATTTTGGTTTTGGTGGTGTTCACTTGCATCCCCACTTCCTGACAGAAGTGTTCTAGAGCTTTCAAATGTTCTCTTAACCCATGAGCTGTTTTTGAAATCAAAATAAGATCGTCAGCATATAGAAGTAATTTCACTACATAACCTGCCAATTGAATACCGTCCCCCCCATCCTTGCTCAACCAAGCTTCCAACTTATCAATGTAAAGCCCAAAAAGCGTGGGAGATAAAGGGCAGCCCTGCTTAACTCCAATATCGCTGCCAAAACACTCTGACATACCCTCACTTGTTCTGATTTTAGCATTAACATTCTCATATAACCTATGAACAGCAGCTCTGTACACATTAGGAATGCCTAATTCTTCCATCCTATTCCAAAGTTTATCCCTAGGCACCGTGTCAAAAGCTTTCTTGAAGTCAACGAAACAGCAATAAGCTTCCTCACCTTGGCAGTCCCAAATCTTCTCAATCAAGTGCCTAAGGGTGATGCAGTGATCAATGGTAGAGTGCCTAGATCTAAAGCCTGCCTGCCCCTTTGCCCTTTTGCCCTCATTTTCTGCCCAGTTGCTGATCCTACGCTCAACCATGCTCCCAAAGAGCTTGCCAAAGATAGGATTAACCATAATTGTGCGGTAGTTAGATGGGTTATTGATATCTCCACTTTTAAACAAAGGAATGACCACACTAGTAGTCCACACCAAAGGGAAGCCTTCCTGATTGACATTGTTGAAAATTCTTGTTATGTAAGGAGCAAGTGTTTCACTCCCCCACTTTAAAAATTCAGCCTGTATCCCATCTATATCCTGCGCTTTCCCACTTGCTAACTTCTTTATTCCTTGTTTAATATCATCCACGGTGAATAGCTCCATTGATGTGTTAACAACTGGAGGATAGCCTTTCTCGTGGACCCGCTCATAAAGGAGCCTAGCATACTCTAACCATTGGGTATCCGTGATATTGTTTTCCAACTTCTTTTTCTTTTGCTGCAGTTCCCTCCAAAAGCCTTTAGGATTCTGCTTCCCAAGCGATATTAGCTCCTTCCTTCTTTCATTAACATACTCATTTTTTTTGGATTGCACTAATTTTATATATTTTTTCTTGTATTCTTTGTCCATACCACTCTCCTTTAGCGATCTCTTGGCTGCCTTACACTCATCATCATACCACGGATTTGCCGGAAATGTGTTTGCAGCCCCCACCTTGGGACGTGACCTTTTACAAGCCTTCAATGCTTTGTGGATTATCGGGATCAGCAAATTGCTGTGAATATGGGCATCAGCCCCTTTTACAGCGTTTATCCCCTCTTCATTCTTCAAATCATAAAACTGCTGTTTAAGAACAGCATTAAATATTTCTTTATTTTCCTGATTTATGAGGATTTTACCCTTGGGAATGGCTTTTTTTTGCATGTGTTGAACTTGCTTGTTGTGCTGATTGATTGGAGAAATGCGAAGCTTAACATGAAGGGGTAAGTGGTCAGATTTCATCCCAATAGGACAGTCCACTATGTCAAACTCCATCAGCCTAGAACCAAAACTTTGAGAGCAAACCACGTAGTCAACCACACTTTGACCGTTGTAAGTCTTGCAAGTGACTCCCCCAGATGTCGGCCAATCTCTCACCCCGTTGCAAATAACCATGCCAAACAAACTACAAAGCCCAAGTAACTCAGTCCCAAACGAATTCACAGTGCCATTATCATCTTGAGATGTTCTTTCCCAATGGAGACCACCACCTTCCTCCAACCATATAGGATTGTTCTCCCCTTTTGCTTCACTGCTCAACTGAAGAGACTGATTATTGGCTGTCCTCGCATTAAAGTCACCCATTAAAACCACATCTCCAAGTATGTTAAAAGTAGAGATATCTTTTTTTAGCGATGCATACGGATCTTCGTTGTCTAAATTCCGCTTCTTATAAAACTTTGAATTTTTTGGAGCAAAGTAGCAAGCAGCTAGACTAAAAGTTACTCCATTTTCAGTTATTTGCAGCCATATGTATTGTTTATTTGTGTCTTCTTTTACAAACTCAACAATTCCCTGCCACTTCTCAGCTATTAACACTGCAACCCCTCCATGACCTTTACCTGTTTCATTTCCTTCGTTCCAAACTGAAACTTTTTTATACCCTTCGAAATCTGGAATTTTGCAGCCATCATGTTCATGCGTTTCCGTAAGAATGATAATATCCTTCCCTTTTGCTATGGGCCCCAAACCAGGTCCTCTTCTCCATGGATATCCTCTACAATTCCAGCTTACAACATGTAGGTTGTCCTGTGGGGCCAATAATTCCTATTTCTTGTTTGAGAGACGATCACTAATTTGGGCTTTCCCGTTCTTCAACCAAGCCCACTTGCCTTCATTTCTTGCTGTTTTCACCTTCTCCCATTCTTTCCTTTGTTCTTCCTGCTGCTCGAAAGTCAAATCTTCATCTAGATAAATATGTGTGCCTTTAAGTAACCCCCTGTTTTTTAAGATCTTATTCTTATCTTCTAAATTTCTCAAAGTGACTCTTACATGTCTATCTCTTCCTCCATCTATCTTTCTTCCAATTCTACTAGCTTGCTGAATATGCCCTGCCCATTGCAACTTATCTTTAAGAAAATTTCTTGTTAGAATGTCAGTTCTCTCCTTCTCCCCGAAGTCCCTCAAACCTTTAATGATAATGTTTGTAACCCTGCTTTGTTTATCTTTTTCTTCTCTTAATTGTCTCTTAACTTGTTTTTCAATGATTCCTTTTTGCTCGTTTGATGATCCACTCACCGCTTGTGACCAAGATTTGGCCTCTTCTATGTGTACCCTTAACTGATTCTCTTTTACCTCCAAGTCTGCTAATGCTGTTTGGATCCCCTTTAACTCCATTATATTTTCTCCTCCCTCTACTGCTGACTTCACGTTTTTTGCTGTTTTTAATTGGTCTAACTCTTGCCTTAGAGTGACCAATTCTTGCTGCCCCCTCTCCATGTTAACTTGCAGAGTTAAAATCTGATCTTGCAACATTTTGTTATCCTTTTCCAGCTTACAGTTTGCTTCGGTAATTATTTTAGATCTGCTATCTTCGTACATCCCCTTTGTTTCTAGAGCATCGAGTCTACTTTTCATCCTCATGAGCTCTTCTACATATAGTTCTGATGACCATAACAGTGGTGAAGACGTGGGGCTGTAGATTTCCTGAGATGCTTTTTCAGTGACAATCTTGTTTGTAATGGACTCTTTCTCCTTGCCCATGGTCCCACCCACCATATCAGTGTTTGATTCATGGTTCCCATAGCTACCACTTACCTTCCTATTGCTTTTATGTTTAGCTTGGTTTGTTTGCTTTTCTTTGTGGGATACCACCTTAGATGTACCTGCCTTGCTGTTACAGACCTTAGGTAAAATCAAAGTGAAGTTTTTCTTTTGATTTTGTTTCAATTTCCTTTTCAGAGCCAACCTACGTCTTAAAATCCCGTTGTATTGTTTCGCTTTTAAGTACTTATGGATTCTTTCTTCCTACCTCCATTTTCATCTAACATACTATCGCTGCAAATTTCACACCCATAAAGAACCACTAGAGTGGCAAATTTTCTAGCAAGTATAAATTTTTTCATTCCTCCTGTATTATTTTTGTTTTGCATGTTTCCCAATGTATCCTATTATGAAAATTGAGATCAAGGTACTTGTATTCTTCCACGGTTTCAACTAAGCTACCTTTGAAAAGGAAGTTAATTTGTTTTATTTTTCTCCATAATGAAAAACTGTGAGTAATTTTGTTGATATTCACTTGCATCCCAACCTCGTAGGAGAAGAGCTCTAAAGCCCTCAAGTTTTCTTTCAAAGTATGGGATACTTTTTGTAATTAGGATGAGACCATCTACATATAAGAACAACTTTACTACAATAATAATCTAATATCATATTAGAATGGTGCAAGGTGGCAAAAAGGAGCAAAAATTTGCAGAGGAAAAAAGGAGTCGATGGGGTGGCATGGAGGAGGATGGCTGCCCAAGAAAGAAGGTGGAGGAAGATGGAAATCTGTAAAAGGCAGATCACATCCCGCAGTGGGTGTTCAAAAATTGAACCTGGGTGGATAAGTGTCACCCACACTTTCACAAGATTGAAAATCTAAAGAATCAATATCGCAACCAGAGAATAAGTCAACAAGGGGAAGGCGAAAGGAGAGTTCTTGATCAAGGGCGGAAAGAAATAGGATTTTAGAGGAACAAGCAAAGATGGAGCACACAAGATCCAAGGTGTGGATGGTTATGGGAAAAAGGATGCCATGGGAAACCATCGAATTTTAGCTGGCGTCACAAGGGTAGTGGCATTCACAAGTGCACTAGCAAATTCTGGAGAGTAAAAAGGATTGGGAAACCCTAAGTCGGTGAATGAAGGAAAAATGAGCCATCAAATGAGAGAAGAATTTGAATTTGGGAGAAGAATGAACCAAAGAGATTGGGAGTTGTTCAAAAGGAAAGCAAGCTAAAGGAAATTCCAAAGCAAAGGAAACGAAGCGGGCGAAGGTGACTGTTTGCGACTGCGGGGAAGCAAGCTATACAAAATGCCTTCAAAAATGATTAATCCAAGAGTGACCAAACTGATCAAAGTGTGGCAGAAAAACAAATCCAAGGACTCGGTAAGCATTCACCAACTACCAAATTCTTTCTTTCTTATAGAGTGTATAGATCAATTAAAATTGGAAATAGTAGAAGGGAAACCACTATTTTTGAATGAACATAGCTTCCATTGCCTAAATTGGAGATCAAACTTTGACCCTTGAAATTATAAAATAAATCAAATCCCTACTTGGATCAAACTGGTGGATCTGCGCTCAAAATTCTGGAATGTGGAGGCTCTGGTGAGATTAGGTGATGCCCTAGGGGTGTGTTTAGGGGTTGATGAGGACTTCATAAATGGAAAGGATGGTGTAGAAGCCTGCATCTTAGTAGAAATAGATGAGGGGTTGGGAATCGACAAGAACATAGAAATATTGACAAAGTATGGAAGTTGGCAATAGGAAATAGAGGTGTGGGAAGGATCAGGGCCTAAAAAGTGCCTCTTTAGAGAAGCATTTTAGGAAGGCACTTCATCCAGGGGAAAGGAGACCAGTGAAAGTGAAAAGGAACTAAAAGAAACATGGGATAGAATATCCCAGGGAGAGGCAAGTTTATCCCCAAAAGAAACAACTAAGAATGATAGGACAATTCTTGAGAGAAAGAAAATTGGAGTCTCTTAGGATTGTAGCAAGACTTCCCTTCTAGTAAAGGCATAGTTGGGGGTGGAAACCTCCCAAGCAAAAATAGCCCTCAACGCTCTTCTGGATGACACATAGGTCTTCCAGAAGGACATCAATGCCCAACTCTGGGAATTGACCAAGGAAGTAGAAAGGACAGAGATGTAACCCCTAGAGGTAGGAGAAGAGTCTGGGAAGGATATGCAAAGTAACAGAGAAGATGATAAAGAAGAACACCAAGAGGAAGAAGGAGATTGCTCACAGTCTGAGGAAGAGGAGAGTGATCAATTCTCAGATGGAGAAGGTAAAATCTAGGAGGAGGTAGAGGAGGGAGAGGTGTTCGAGGAAAGGTTGCTTGAACAATCAAAATCAAAGATAAATGAACCAAACATAAAGAAGAAATCCAAAGGGGTCAAAAAACAAACAAAGCCAAATTGCTAATTGTAGGTAATGCCTCAGGATAGAGAAAGTTGGTTGTTGGGAAGGATTCCCTCCTTCCTAGGGCTGAATGAGGATCATTAATGCCCCTGACAAATGGCACACGGTCAAGTGCCAAATTGACCAATCACATGCAGACATAATTCTAATCCAGGAGTCAAAATGGAGCAAGGAGGAAGGAAAGAGGAGATTGATAAATTGGAGACAATGGAAAATCCAATTCAAGGAGGCTACAAGAGCGTTTGGTGGCTTGGGAGTATTATGGAACCCGCTAACAGTAGATGGGGAAGTGGAATTTAAAGAAGATGACAAATGGCAGTTGATAAAGTTCAAAGACCTAAGGAGACATGAAAACTTCTTCAGTATCAATGTATATGGTCCAATAGCTATAGTGGCAAAAAGATAGGTGTGGAACAAAATATCAAGTGAACTAGAAAATAGGAGAAATGAGAAAGGAATAATAGCAGGAGATTTCAATGCAACCTTGAATAATGAGGAGAAACAAATAGGTTTGGGAATAACAACAACCGTTCAGAGAGATTTCCAAGAATTTGTAGACATAAATCTTTTAAAGGTCCTGCAGACCAAAAATGGAACTTTACGTGGTCTAACCGAAGGAAGGACATCACCAACATAGCAAAAAGGTTGGATAGATTCTTGCTCTAGGGAGTTTGGGGAGAGGTAGCATCCACTCAGGAAGCTCACATTCTACCTTTCACAGGGTCAAACCATTTCCCTGTCTTACTGACATTTGGGCAGGATGACCCCCCTAAAGGATGCCCCTTTAAGTTTGAAAATATGTGGCTGAAAGATGAACACATGTTGGAGCTAATAAAGGGGTGGTGGAATGAGATTAGGTTTGGAGATAAATCGCAACTATTCAAGATAAACAAAAAGTTAGGATATATCAAGAACAAGCTCAAAGAATGGAATTAAACTCATTTCAAGAACATTTTCTAGGAGAAAGAGATGCTAGAGCAAGAGATCAGAGTCTTGAATGAGCACATAATAGAGAAAGGAATGGATGTAGTTGATTTTGAGAATGAAAAGTATTTGAATTAAGAATTGGTAGAAATTATGAAGAGGGAAGAATTCTATTGGCAACAAAAGTTAAGGGAAACATGGTTGAAAGAAGGAGATAGGAACACTAAGTACTTCCACAAAACAATAATTTCCAATTGAAGTAGGAACAAAATTTTAGAGATCAAGAAGGCTAAAGGGGAAGTAGCACAATCTATTGAGGAGGTGAACAAGGAGGCGGTCAAGTTCTTTAAAGAAATTTTGAACAGGGAAAGCCAGGAAAATAGAGCAACAAGGGATAATTTGCTGAGCTCAATACCTACAACATAAAAGAAGAACAGAACAGGCGATTGTATCAAAATATTTCCTTGGAAGAAGTTAGGGAAGCAGTCTTCTAGATGAATCCAGACAAGGCCCCAAGCCCAGATGCATTCCCAATAGGTTTCTTTCAAAAGTTCTAGGACATAATTTGGAAAGATCTATGGGTGGTAGTGGAGGAATCAAGAAGGAAAAAGATAATGTTGGGGGTAGTCAATCACATATTTCTGGCCCTAATCGCCAAGAAAAAAGACCCGTAGGAAATGAGTGATTTCAAACCAATTGCTGTTGAAGATCGTGGCAGCTTCAGGCGAATACCTTCCAGCACAGTTCGAATGAAGATAATAATTAAAATGTAGCCTTTGACTATTTAATTATTATATGCGTCTTAATGAAGAGTCATTCCCTTTGATAATAGATGCATTTAATAAAGAGATACGAATTTAATAATGAGGAGGTGCGAATTTTTTAAGAGGCCGACTTCTTTTATTTTGGCACGATTTTTAAAGGGAGACGTCTTTGCATGAGGCCGACATTGCAACATGAAAGGTCACATCCATTGGAGTTATTCTATAGATGGCTATATAAAGAGTTCGCTGGTGGCTACTTCATGATTTTATTCAATTCAGATCAATTATCAAGCAAGTTCGATTTATTCCTTCATTCAAGTGCGAATTCCTTCAAGAGCAGATTGTGAATTTCTCTAAGTGCAGATTTAGTTTACAAGGAAGAGCAGATTATCATCTGTTATTGCATCTAGAGTTGATGCTGGATATTGGCCTTGTATTGGCCTCATTGTAAAAGAGAATTATTGCCATTACTTATATATAAAAGAGAGATCTTTGTTGCTGGGTTTTTCTCCCTCAAGAGGAGGGTTTTCCCAGGGTATATGCTGTGTTACTGTGTCTGATTTTTGATTTAATTTTCTGTGCACTTATCTGCACTTATCTGATCACTAAATTTAACAATTGCTCTGTACAATACCGTGTACAAGGTGATTACCAAAATAATAGCAAACAGACTCAAGGAAGTCCTGAATGAGGTTATATCATAAGAATAGAGTTGCTTTGCTCCAGGAACGTCAATAGCGGAAGGAATAATCATTGCCCATGAAACCATACATTCAACCAAAAAAAATAAAGATGCCTGCATGGTGCTAAAATTGGACATCCTCAAAGCCTACGACACAATAGATAGACAATTTCTCCTGGAGGTGTTGGGGAAATTTGGCTTCGAAGAGAATTGGATTAATTGGGTTAAAAAGTTGTATCTTAATAGCTAAATTTTTGGTACTGGTGAAGGGGTCTGCACATGGTTTCTTCCCCTCCACAAGGGGGATAAGACAAGGTGACCCCCACTCCCCCTTCTTGTTCATAATCATGGTAGAGGTACTGGGGAGAGGGATCCAAAGACTAAGACAGGAAGGAAAATGGATAGGAGTCCATGTGGCAAATGGCATGGAACCCACAACACATCTACAATTTATATATGACACAATTCTGATGGGAGAGGCCAACAAAAGAAAAGGGTGATCAAGAGATTTTTAGATGATTATTATAGTGCATCTGGGCATAGCATCAACTGGGGAAAGTCAGAGGTCTTTTTCCTCAACACTCAACCATGCCTGCAAAAGGACTTAGCCAAAATCTTAAACCTGAAAGTGGCAACACTACCAAGTCATTTCTTGGGGATGTCCTTGTTCATAGGTATAAACAAAAAGTGCTATTGGGAGAACTTGGTAAATAGCTACAAGAAAAATTTGGGAACCTGGAAAGGAAAATGGATGTCCTCAGCAGGAAGACTACTAATGGTTAAATTAGTTTTATCAGCCATACCAGTGTATTCAATGTCATGTTTAATGCTACCTAAAGCAATGGAAGAATCATTGACTCAAGTTTTTAGGAAGTTCTTTTGTAGTGGAATAGGGTATCAAAGAAAATTTCCCCTATTGGCTTGGGACAAGGTGTGCACACCCAAAGAGGCTGGTGGGGCGGGGATCAAACAACTATCATTAATGAATCAAGCCATGGGGGCCAAACTGGTTTAGGACCTTCACACAAAAGGTGAGTAGAAGTGGGTTAGAATCACGAGGAGAAAGTATATAGACTTAGATGAACTAGCCAGAATTCTCACCATAATAAACCCACCGAGAGGATCAACAATCTAGAACTTCATATTGGAATGTACAAATATTATATCAAATCATGTACCTTGGGAAATTAGAGATGGAAATAGTGTGTCCTTTTGGAATGATTCATGGTGTGGGAAACCACCCATCAAAAACACTCCAGGATTGGAAGAAATCAAGGAAGAAACGACAAGACGATGGGGGAACAAGGTTGCTAATTATGGCAGGAGAAATGACAATCAAGAATCCTCTAGCTAGAGTTGGAACAAGTTTCAAGCCCTCAATGCACCTCAAGCACAAAAAGAAGCATTAATAGAAATCCTCAAAGGAAGGTATTTTGTCCCATCCAATGACAAGGACATGATTAGATGGTGTGGATCATCTACAAACACATACAAAGTGAAATTCAGATATAGGATCAAGGAGATGGCTATGGTACGAAAAGATTGGCCATGCAAATTGATATGGGGGAAAAAATATCTCCCCAAGGCAAGAGGTTTTGCTTGGATGGGGATAAAGAAAAGAATTCTCAAGGAGGATAGACTAGCCACCTTTGGTATTCAAGGTCCGGGAAGATGTTCAATGTGCAAAGAAAATGAAGAGTATGCATATCATCTTCTCCTGACATGCCCATATGCAAATGATTGTTGGAAAAAAGTGAGAGATAAACTAAACTTGCAATGTCCCATGCTAGCGGATCTCTCATCCTGGTTCAAAATTTGGCCCCAAGGTGGAAACAAATCAGTTTTTGGTGGTATATGGAAAATAACCCCATCCATTGTAATATGGGAAATATGTAAGGAACAAAACAAGAGGATTTTCCAAGGGAAAGAGATGAACAAAGACAGGCTCTAGGAAAAAAATTGAAAGAGCCATAGTAGAGTTGGTCAATGAAGACGCTTGATGCAAAGAAGGTAAGCAGAAAAATTCATAAACTGGGATGACTGCCTAACCAAAAAAAAATTAGGACTACAGCCTCCACTTCTCAGTGGAGATGGCATGCTACAATCAGCAAAGGCAAAGAGAGCAAAAACATCATGGAAGGCACCATAAACAAGGTGGATCAAAATAAATTTTGATGGAGCTACTTGTGGGAACCTAGGGCCAGGAGGAGCTAGATGCATCAGAAGGGATGCTCATGGCAATACCATAGTAGAAAAATCCACGCCATTGGGAGTATGCATGAACAATGAAGTAGAGTTTGGAGTAGCAACCATTGGTTTGTAGTTGGGTCTAGACTTGGGAGCGAAGCAAGTACATTTGGAAGGGGATTCGCTCATCACAATCAATGCCATCCATAGAGGCATCACTCTGAACTGGAAACTCAATCACTTGTTGTAGAGAGTCAAAAAACTGGTGAATAGGTTTGAGGCCTTCCAAATCAACCACATGTACCGAGAAGGAAATGACAAGGCAGATGAGTTGGAAAAAAAGGCATCAAAAACCACCACGTAGGCAGTGACCGAGACAAAGCCATAATTGGAGAAAAAGGTAATGGAAACACTGTATCGGTAGCTGACATAAGAAACACATACGAAAATGAGGACAAAATCTAGGTGAATTAGTTTGACAAGATAGGAGTCATCAACATAAGGCATAGAGCAAGCTTGTCGAACAAGTCCCAAGGAAAAGGAAAGGACTGGCGGATAGCACATTATCATGTATTAATTTTGTTACGTACCACCAACAAGGTGGTGGCAAGCAAACACACTCCAAAGGGCATGAACACAGAAAATCCAATTATGAGGAAGTAAGGCCATCGATGTTAAAAGGCCTTGGCTGGTGTAGTTTCAATCAAACAAAATAGTGCCATCCTAAAGAACATAGAGCGTTAGTGAGCAAAAGAATTGGCTCAAGCCTAAGTTTCAAAGAGGTTTTGTGGTTGGTGGAAGCTACCCCAATTGAGACTTTGTTATTTCTAGACACAGTGAAGCAACAACAATACTTCATAGTGGAAGTATCAGATAAAAGGTTGCAAGGGTTGCTGGCCTCACTGGTCCTCTGGGCGACCAAGAAAGTTGTGGGGCCAGAATTCTTGAGCGATTACCACAGATTTAGGTCAAATTCAGAAATCCCAACCATGTTCCTATTTGTACTCTTGCACATGGGTATTTCTAAGGAAATGGGGAAGAATCTGACATAGATGGTGTTTGTCTATGTGTGGTTTGGGAGACATTGACGCAACCCTGGACAATGTGGACTAAAACAAGCAAATCCCAATGCTACAGAACTATTATATGACACGCATGCGTGGAAGGGAAGTGATGAAATTCCCCTTGGTTCAAACCATTGACTAAGAGAGTTTTGAAAAGCTGCGGAATGAGCGATAAAGGAACATTTTCTTTCTGCTCAGAGCGACCAAGCTAGTGGCAAACCTTCCACGAGGCTAGGCAAGGAGGTATGTGGAGGACTTGCAGATGAGATCGTGGCAGGGGATGAAGATGATTGGGACTTTGGCACTAGAGAAGAATGGTGCCAAAACTACCCTAGAGACCCTGAGGAGAAAGCAAAAGGCTCGACCCACCAAAATTGTGGAGCGGACTGCCCAGTAGTCGTAGACTACATAGCCTTCATGAAGTGAACAAAGTCGGATGATGACAAGGATTGAAAAAACCTATTTTGGTACAATCTTTGCTATGATATTGTTATGAAATGGTATTAGAAATAACATCAAGGTATAGTATACAGGAAATAGGAGTCAGCCCCGAGGTAGATGGTGTTGCCTGTGTCTCAAACCAAACCATTTTGAAATGTAAAATGTGAATACATAGTCATACTGGGAAGGATAGGGTGGTTATGGTGAAGGCCATTTTGTCACAGAAGGCCAGCAAGGAAGCATTTTAATGTCAGGAACTCATGTAATCTCTCTTTTTGAAGAAATACAGGGTGTTGCCCCTTAACAATGATTTAACTAGCAAAAAAAAAGAATAACTCTACTACATATTTAATAATTTTAATGTGCTCACCACCAACTTTGTTTATCCACTCTTTTAATTTATCAATGTGTAACCCAAACAAAGTGGGGGAGAGTGGACAACCTTGTTTTACATCAATGTCATTTCCAAAGAATTATTGCATTCCACCACTTGTTCTAATTTTAGCCTTAAGTTTCTTATAAAGACTATGAACTACCACTCTATTAAACTCATATAGAATTCATAGTTTCTTCATCTTGTTCTAAAATTTAGCTATGCATTGTTTCAAAATCTTAAACAACAAAAAGCCTCCTCTCCTTTTAAGTCGCATATTTTTTAATCATTGTAAATAAGGGTGATACAATGATCAATTGTGAAGTGTTTTAGTATCAAGCCAACCGACCCCTTTTCTCATTTTCCCTCCACCCATCTACTAATTCTACATTCTACCATGCTTTTGAAAAGTTTCCTAAGAAGAGGATTAGCTATATAGTGTGGCAACTAGATCGATTATTAATATCTATGCTTTTATAGAGAGGGATAATGACACTAATCATTCACTCCACTAGGAGACCTTGAATTGCATGATTTAAGATGTATTTGATGTGAGGTGTGAGGACCTATATTCCCTATTTTAGATACTATATGTGAATCCCATTTATATCTTGTGCTTTCACCCATGCTTGACTCATTATGCATTGAATATTCTACAAATAAGAGCTTAATAGTTGTATTGATAGTAGGGGAGTGTTTTATCTCAAACATGCTCATAGAGAGCTTACTAGTTGTATTGATAGTAGGGGAGATTTTTATCTCAAACATGCTCATAGTGAAACTCTGAATATTCATATAGCAATTTTATATTTTTTTTCTTTTTTGTTGTAGTTCTCTCCAAAATCTCTAAGTTGTATTTTCTAAGAACAAATAGTTATTTCCTTCTTGTGTTAAAACATTTTTCTTTGTGTAGGTCATATCATTTTTCATAATCCTTCGAATGTTTCTTTCCCATTCCCATATTCTCTCAAAAAATGTGTTATCTTGCATTCTTCATCATACCGATGGTTTGTTGGAAAATTATTTGTAGTTCCTCTCTTGGGTATAGATATTTTGCATGCACTTAACACCTTGTAAATTAAGGAGATTTCCAAACTTATGTTTACTACTTGACTTGTTGTATAGACTATGTAAATTTAAAATTATTAAAAAATGATTAATGGTTGATTTTAAGAGTTTCTAATTCTCTTAATTCATGAGGATATTTCCTTGCAAAGGTTCCCTCTTTTAATTATGGTGGGTTTGTCCCCCATTGTTAATTATTTATGTGAATGTCAAGTTCTACATATATTGGACTATGATATGGTTTTACTTCTATAAGGTAATGTGCGAACCCCAGCCTAGGTACCTGCAAAACAAAGACAATAAACACCTCAAGTTAGATTTTGCAAGCATAAACAAGGATTCCCCATGAAATCCATTTACAACTTCAAACTAGGAAAGAAAATAGGAAATAACACAATGCAAATGATAAAACAAAGATGAAATCCTAATTAGAAGTGCAAAATCATGATCTCATGGGGGAATTGGTGCCAATTTGATGTGAAAATTGGCCCTTTCCCAATTCCTATGATGCAAGATGAATGTGTAGATGGAGATTTGATCCACTTTGATGATAGAAGATGAGAGCTCCCAAGCCAAAAATTTGCAAGAACCTAGCTATGACTCAATGATAATAGATGGAATTCAAGAGATATTTGAGCATAGCAACTTTGCAATGTTTGTGGATAATAAAATGAGGATATGAGCTCTTCATTTATAGGATTTCAAGATGGATGAATGTCCAAATTTGAGCAATGTGGGACTAACATTCAACCAATGGCAAGGTGCCACTTGTCCAAATATGAATGGATGATGGATGTGCAAGATTTGGGGTTTGTGCCAATAAATATAAATTTAGATTTCAAATTTGTTGAAATGACATGTAGAGGGAAGGAAAATGCAATAAATGCCACTTGGCTCAAGGCAAAGGACATGTAAGATGAAGTTATTGCCTTGTTGGATGTACATGTTGACTTGGAATTTTTGAATTCAAATTGAGAGAATATTTCAAAAAGATGCCTTGTGAGAAAAATAGGGTTTTAATAAATGAATTAAATCTATTTTCATGTGCAACTTACATTATCTAGAGGATGTGACATGAGATTAGATTAAATTAATCAAGGGTTCATTAATTTAATAGGAGATTTGATGATGTGACTTATTTGATTTAGATTTATGGATTTATTTAAATCAAATAAGAGAGGAATATGACAAAAGATTAATTAAATAAGGATTTTGATTTATTTAATTAAAAGGGATGGTGTTAGATTAAATCAAATAAGGTTTTTAATTTATTTAATTTAATAGATAGACTTTAGGGATTTAATCAAATACGTTGATTATTTAATTAAATATGGATAATTAAATCAGATGGATTGATTTAATTAACAAGAGAAAGTGACTTAATTAGATAAAGTGATTTATTTAATTAAGAGACGAATATTGATGAATTTAATCAAATAGGTGAATTTGATTAAATGGTTAGACTGAAGAATGATTTAGGAAGAAACGATGTTAGTGAGTCATGATCAAATGCACGATGTCAATCAGTATCTTTTACGTGTCTACAGGTAATATCCAACATCTAACTCCATCAATCTTGAGATAAAATAATGTGAGAAAATAACATAGTGCACCATATTTTGGCCATTGTAAGTTTTACAAGTGATATTGCTTAAATTAAACCATGCTCTCATGCCATCACATATAACCATGCCTACAAACTACATAGAGCTAATAATCATGTCGTGTAATGTCTAACATCTCCCTTAACATCATGCAACTAAGACAAGGGATCATGTTGTACACTATAACTTCAAGATCATGTGGCATTTACATTGAGCCATGTCGTTACTTAATTTTTATATTTATGTTGGTCACTATAACTTCAAGATCATGTGGCATTTACATCGACCCATGTCACTACTTATTTTTTATATTTATAATGATGAATTTGCATAGCAATATCATTTCCCATTAAGCTTTGTGCTTATTTCATGTAAATGGTGACGCATAGTGTAATTTTGTGTGAATTTGAGTTCATTCCCCTAGCCTTTACCTATTTTTATTCACACTTATGTTTACACATTTAGTTCTACCTTATAGATACACACACATTCATTTGCACCTAGGTTACCCTTATAAATACATACTTCTATGCATTCATCTACATCTCAATTTACTACAACTACCCATTCATCTACATTCATATAATTCTATCATTTTTACTTTGATCATTTGTTTGCATCAAGAGATTTTTATAGTCACATATTTTTCCCCTTTCATTTTAAAATTTAGTATTCAATTTTGGTCAACTACCCCCTTTACCTTTCTCACCCAGAGCCAACTAAGAATGCTTCTACATGATTTGATGTCATGTTCTAGTATTTAAAGGCATTTACTTGCATTCATTTCATATTATTATCTCTCAAGAATTTTCCATTCCCCTAGAGAATTGAATGCAATGTCCCCTTTTTAACATGGTCATGTTTTGCGGATGGTTTAGCCTATCATTGACTTTTGTAGGCTAATACAGATGATTAGAGGGTCTTCTGAGGCAGATTCTTGGTTAGCAGAGGCTTGTATCTTCTCCGGAGTTCAGTGATTTTCAGTTTTGGCTTTCATTTGGTGTCTCCAGGGGCCTGTTTGCTATACTTACTATTTATAGTAAGCTTGAGTTTGGTTGAGAGGGACCCTTACTATTTTTAGTAAGGCACTTGGTCATATTTAGCTTTGCACAATTGACCCTAGTTTCATACCGTATGATGAAATATTAAATATTAAAGGAGATATTAATTTTTTATTGGCTCGAATAATATTTAATTAATTAAAGGTGTTATTATAAAGTTATAAATTAACTTTATAATGAAGGGTCAAGTCATCATTAAAAGGGGGCCAGTTATTGAATTAAATTTGGGGTGCATATTCCAAGGTATTAAAAGGTGAAATATTATATGATGCATATGTAATAACATTTAATTATTATTAGATGTACTTTTTGGAGGGAAATTAACTTCTTCATGAAGTTATATATTTTCAACCTTGGTAATTGAGCATTCGATTTGGTGAAAAAATTTTGTGAGGAGAAGCCAAGGGTTTATGTCTTTTGATCCATTAGAGAACGATCAACTCTTCAGTGTTGCAGCCATTTGAGGTGGTGAAATATCCATTGAATTTGGCATTCAAGGGGAACTTCATACAGAGGTTCTATTTGAGCTAAAATAGTGAAAGTATTCAGAGGGTTTTTTAGAGCCATAAAAATTCAGAAGATTCAAGGCTTTCGAGCAGTGACTTTCAAAAGATTGTGGTGATCACTCACAATGTTTTCAAGAAGGTACGATTGCTTTTTGATAGTCATTTAATGCAGCAACATGCGACTTGAAGAAGGAAGGGTGATTTCATGTGTGGAGATAATTTTAAAATCTGAGAAAATTCAACTAGAGGCGCCCAGCCTTGGAGAACCTAGCCGCATCAAATCTGTGAGGAAAAACTCATATCAAGTGAGAATCGAACTTCTTTGTGATGTGCTTTTTAGCAAAAAATTAATGGCAACCAATGTAATTCCCGTGCTTTCAAGGGATGTACAACAACCATGCAACAACAACTACAATAGAACAAGGTTACAAAGGAAAATAGGATGTGGCACAATAGGGTTGCAGATGATAATAAAAGTGTGGTGGGGACACCAACGACACACCATGTTCCCTCACAAACTGTAGATAGGCCTACTTGACCCACTTTCTTGAGGGAAGAGAAAGTTGAGGAGAATGTTGAAGAAGTTGAAGATCCAACATATGCTGATGCAGTTGTGGCAACCAATGATGAGTGGGAATTATTGACGCCTCAAGTGCATGAGTGCATGCATTTTGACCGATTTGTGACTTTGAGGGTTGAATATTACAGATCCAAGCAGGATAGGGGGCTGAGGAATCAAAATATTGATTTGAAGCATGCTACCAGTAAGCTCACGTTTCCCATGTTTGATGGAAGTGGAAAAGTTATAGCTCAGTCTTGGTTTCATAAGTTGGATACTTTCTTGAACCTTCGACCTACGGTAAAGGTAGATGTAATCAAGTATGCTACATTTCATTTAGAGGGAGCATCCCACGATTGGTGGTATCACAGGATGGTGACTCTGCAACATGATCACATTACTTCCTATTAGGAGTTTGTTGATAGGCTGGTTGAACGTTTTGACAAGAAGGATCCAAAAGTATATTTCAGAAACTTGGCACAACTTAAGCAGGTTGGTAGTTTGGAGAACTACATCAGTGACTTCTAGAGATTATCCGTGATGGTACCAAACATATCTGAGAGGATGTTAGTGGTACTCTTCATGAAGGGCTTACAAGAACCATTACGAGGGTGGTTAAAGGCTTTTAATCCACCAACATTGCAGGAGGAAATGAAGAAAGCAAGGAGTATGGAGTTTGCAGCCCCAAAGAGCAGGAGTTCACATAAAGATGTTCCTTCAATCAGCAGTGAGGAATCTCAACAAATTGTTGATAAGAAAAAGAAATCAGCAACTATGGTGGATGAGGAATCACGTGAGGAGTTGAGAAAAAATAAATTATGTTTTTGGTGTAAGGAACCATATAACAAGGATCATGATTGACCTCTAAGACCTAAGGGAAAAGAAAATTGTATCATGTGGGCATACTATGAGGATTCAGATTCAGATCAACCAGCTTTAGAGGATCATCAAGATGTGAAGGAATTTGCGGATGGGAATTTGGCTCCTATGGCATTATTTGCTAATGTTCAGGATGAGGCCACATTTATATTTAGGGGAACAGTTAATGGGAAGCATTGTGTTGATATGTTGGATACAAGAGCAACACATAATTTTATTGATGAGGGTTTCGTCCCTAGATGCAGACTTCAGGCCAAGGATTTTGATGGATTCAAAGTTCGATTGGATGATGGATACACCCTCACATGAACTAGGTAGATTACTAATCTCACTTTGATGTTGAACAACTATGAGTTACATTTTGATTTCTATGTGGTTAACATGGGTGAGATGAATATAGTTTTGGGCATGAAATGGCTCCAGAACTTGGGAGTATTTACCCTCAACATACATAAGGTGGAGATGTCATTTGAGGTTGATGGTAGGAAACATGTGTTGAGGGGAATTACAGATGGGAGCTTACATTCTATCTCTCTCTGTAGAGAGAAGAGTAGGGAAATAGAGAAGGAGATGATTCGGGAGGAGCTAACATCTGCTGATGACTCTAGTGGTTCAGAGTTGTATGCCTTAGATCAACATGGAGGTGTTGTTCATTTTGTGAAGAATCCCTTGTCTGAGGCAGATGCTACATTGTCTTATGATAATTCGCTTTATAGGTTAGACGTTGGTTTAACTCTTGACCCTAACTTTGAGATGAGCGTCAATTGTTGTGTGTGGGATCCTTCCAGTGCATCAGGATTTCAAACATGGCTCATAGAGGAGTTTCTAAGGAGTACACAGTGAGGAGTGTGTACAGTTTCACATTTGACCCTCATGTGCATGACCTATTTCATATGCACATTTTGGTGGCGCATGTACTTGACAATGGTTATGATAGCTTGCCTTGCGCCAAGTCAGGAAGCAAATGTTGTCAGTTCTTTGAGTTGCTTCCTTTTGAGACTCGTACTCCTACGACACCTGGTGGTGAATTTGAGTTAGCTCAGCGAGTCCAGCCAGTTGTTCTGGGGATGGTGTTACAGGAGCAATTTGATGATATCAAGGACATTACACAGTTCTACCTGTGGGATCCAGGTGGAGTGATCTTGCAGAGGAGTCTCTTTTGGTAATTGAGATTGCTTGGGGACAAGCAATTTCAGGTAGGGTGGACTGTAATGTCCCCTTTTTAGCATGGTCATGTTTTGAGGATGGTTTAGCCTATCACTAACTCTCGTAGGCTAATACAGATGATTAGAGGGTCTTCTGAGGCAAAGTCTTGGTTAGCAGAGGCTTGTATCTTCTTCGAAGTTTAATGATTTTCAGTTCAGGATTTCATTTGGTGTTTCCAGGGGCCCATTTCCTATACTTACTATTTATAGTAAGCCTAAGTTTGGTTGAGAGGGACCCTTACTATTTTTAGTAAGGCACTTGGTTGTATTGAGCTTTGTAGAATTGACCCTAGTTTCAGATGGTATGATGAACTAATAAATATTAAAGGAGATGTTAATGTTTTATTGGCTTGAATAATATTTAATTAATTAAAGGTGTTATTAT
>VDFB02368680.1:0-16069 GCA_007258455.2 Sequoia sempervirens | reverse complement strand
CTCGAGACTTAGAAAATAACCCACAAACAAGAGAATAATTTTATTATTCAGAAATAGAGCTTCTTACATGCAGAGGATCTCAAATCCCCAAGTTCAACACATGCAAGTTATAGAAAGCTATAGAATCACCCTTTCCACAATATGCGAGCTTGTCCCCAAAAAGTAACCCAAAAATTAGAAACCCATCCATAAATAGAGATCCTCTTTAGTTTGGAGCCAAAACAACATTCAAATTTGAGTTTAGGCAGTTTGGCGCCGAAAAGTTACAACTTGAAGTTGAAATTTCAAAAGAACATTTGCAATTGTTATCCTCTAGAAAGTGCACCAACTTCCCGGGGCCATAACTTTTGATCCAGGACTCCGATTCATGAATCGTTTGAACCGTTGGAAAGGTCTCGAAGTCAACAACATGCTCAAAATTTGCTACACCCATTTTGGCAAGTTTCGTATTGACTGGGAACTCTATGCCTCAAATCTAACTCTAAGATTTTTACAACTGGGAAACTAAAACTCAATATCTTTTCAACCCAAGAATAGAAAATAAACCATAAAATTGGGAATTTCATTATAAATCTAAAAGGGTATCAAAATTAAAACATCTAAAATCGAAACTTGAAATTTAACTATTTTGGGTGATGCAAGATTACCCTTTACACTACTGATGCTCCTCAGATCAAGATCAACATCCATGTATGTGATTGTTGTGCTGTGTTGTTGTATATGGGTTGAATTATGCACCAAATTGAGGTTTTGAAATTGTATGCTTGTGTTGAAATCGGGAATGATGACATATCTAATATTACACTGGATGCCGGGCTTTTCCTCATGATTTGGTATATGTGCAGAGGAAACTTCAGTATAACAAAAAATGTTGAGAGCAATCGTGGTAAGATTGGTTAGATATTAGTGACTTCAAAACTCCTGACTGATGTATAGTAATGCTCGCATTCAATGAAAGCCCCTTTGTAGCCAAATTCTGAGCCAAGTATTGTCAAAACTTGTTTTGACATGTTATTTATTAGTGCAATGAATGTCTGAAAGGAATTAATTTATTAAATGAATGTATGTGATTTGTTTCTTCTCCAATCTTTTAATCTATTGCATAGTTGAAACTTCAAATAATAGAATCATTTGTTAAGGAGATGGTTCTTTACGACTGTTAGAAAGCTACAATTAGACAAGAGATACAAAAAATATTTGTATAGAACCAAATCTCAGTATCATTGGACTAAATAAGCATGGTCAGAAACATTACAAAACCCTATTTTTATGCATGCAAATGATCTTGGTATGAATCAATATTTGACTAAACTGTGCATTGTAAAATATCTCTAATGAAAAAAAGTAGCCAAAACCCAAGTGTTTTCAGTTTTGCAGTGAGTTGAACAATTAGTGTATGTTCAGGCAGAGTTTAAAGGACTTATTGACTTGATGAACAGACACGTAGAGTGAAATCCGGAACCTTTTTTAATTGTGTTTTGCTCACTGTATCCTTATGGGCTTGGGAGTTGAAAGTTTGCTTTACCTTGATAAATTGGTATTCTTTTGACAGTAAATTATTAGACTAAATTTAAGTAGAAAGAAATGAAGTGAGTTTTGGCCCTGTTTGAATGAATTAATAACTGAGCTTAAAATGAAAATAAAATTGTCCTCTTTTGAGTATAGGACATACTGTTTTTTTCTCTAATAGTATATGTGTAGTACTTATTGCCACGTAAAGAATTTTATGATTGCATAAATATATACATTTCTTGAGATTTTGGCTTGTGTATGTTTGAGAGTTTCTGCAGCACCTTTAGCTGTGAGTAGGCAATGCCATTAATGGTTGCTTTGATGGATGTCCATACCCTGTTCCAAAGCTCCCATGTTGGCACAGGCAGGAAGGATATTGGTGAAGGTTCTAGAATTTGGCTTTACACCTGCCAATTGCATTAGCTTGAAAGTTTATGAAGGCTTTCTACAAACCCATTTTGTATCTCACAATCATTGCAGTCCATGAGATGAGTTTTTTCAGGTATTCTGTCAAACAATTCATGTGCCTTGTTAATACTTCCACTTTTTGCATACATGTCTACTAGGGCAATCACAACTATAATATCTGACAAAGTTCCTCTATTCTCTATACTTCAATGGATGTATATACTGTTCCAAAGCTCCCATTTTCACATGGGCAAGGAGGATGCTAGCAAAGGTTGACCTGACAATTGCATTTGCTTGGAAATTTTGAAAGTCTTTTCAAAAATTCCATTTTGTGCATATCCTGCAATCATTGCAGTCCACGAGAATGCATCTCTTTGAGGCATCTTGTCAAACACTTCACGTGCCTTGTCTATGCTTGCATATTAGGATCAGCAGTTTGCTTTCATTAATGGCTATCTTTTATAATTTAGTCCTTCCTTCTAAGGAGTGATGCTATCCAGTCAACATTCTTCCTTATAACAAAATGGATGCCAAGGAGTTGATGTTTAATTTCTTTTATTCTTTTTTTTCCTAATTAAATACTGATTATTTAATGTATGTGCAGACTGTGATGTCATACTTTGGCAAAGGCAACTGATCAAGAGGAGTATTATGTCGATGAGAATTACATGGGGTTCGATCAATGGGAAGAATGGATGGGATTTGAAGGTAGTTTGCCAAGTTGAGATGATTCAAATCATATTAACTATTGTTTAATTATAATCAATTTATAATGATAATCTCCATGAATGGTCTCTGCCAAGAGTTCATTCTAATTATTTAACTCAACAATAGCTCTTGTAATTTGAGCAACTGCTTTGGTGTCTTTCATTCTTCTCATTTCCTTCTCATTTCATCTCTCTCTGAAGAAATATTTCCTTTACAATGTACATACAACAAGAAACATTAATATCCTAAAATCAGGATTTCATGATCCATGCTACCAAACCGAACTTCAAACCATTGTTTTTGTGCCTCCCTAATTCTGATTGTCAATGAAGATAACCTGCATCATTCTGTGCAAGAATTCATGCTTAAAAACCAATAAAAAATCTTCCACTCAAAATTTAATGCCTCTTGATCTACTTGCTTGAATGAATTGTGTGAAGATTTGTGAATGACAACTCTAAATGAAGAGTTGCAAATTATTCTAGCTGTACATCATTTCTCTTCATTATCAATTAAAAAATAGTATTAATGTCAACAAGTTGACATTCTTATGCACTAATCATTTTTATTTATTTTATGTGGTCTTTTTATTAAGAACAATTAAGTTTATAAATTTATCTGGATACTGTGGTTTCTTAAAATGGGCGGATTTGGAAAGAGACCATCAGTTTCTTGACATGGAAGATGGAAAAATATAGCTCACTCTCAAGTTCTTAAACATGGAATACAATTGAATTGGTAGCATACACTATGTTCCACTATCTTAAATTTTTTTGAATGTGGATTGTATGATAAACTGTACTTTATAATACACTACAACTCATCCTACATTCTTGGAATTTGTAAGCCTGAATCAAAATGAAATGTAAACTCATAATTGATATCAAAATTTACCCTACATTCTCAAGATTTTAGTCTACAATTTCAAATGATGGATATCAGATTTTTGGATTCATAGGCCAGAAATAGAGAGAATTTGTTGCATTGGTATGTAAGAATTGACCTCATGAACTGCACAAATGTATGCAAAAAAAAAAAAAAAAGAGGACCAAAATTTTCCCTAATTGATCTTCTACACCTCTTCGGCGTACCCATTGCACACCAAGGTGTGATTGCTAGTTTACACTTAAAATTAGAGGAGCTGAGATGAAGTGGACCCTTTATTCTGGCTTTCAATTTTGATAACATCCTGTCGTCATACGGCTGGTGTGTTTTAAAATAAAAAATTCCTCCTTTATGTATTTATATTTATGCCGAAGGCGTGTCCTATGTGAGCTTTCAAAGCTCTTTTTGTCCATCGACGACTGCAAAGCACGGAGGGGGAGGGTTGAAGGTTGACGCATCTGCAACCGTTGATTGTTGAAAGGAGGCAATATCAACCTGGCAGCCAAAATATCTGATTTTTGAAACGAGGCAATATTTATGCTGAAGGCGTATCATATATGAACATGTCCAAACTAAAATGTGTAATCAACGGTTCATTGCTTTTTGGAGATGATCAAAGCGAGCGCGGCCATTAACTTTTCCCTGTTGCTTTTTTGTCTCGTTTTATTTTATTTTAATGCCACCACATACAAATTTTTTTGACTCTCTTTGTTGCATCGTACGCAACTTACATTCTATGACTGTCCCTATGTGAGCTTCACCGAGCTCATTTTGTCATCGACAGTGTGCATTCGGAGAGAAGGCATGCAAGATGATCTAAATGATCATGACCGTTCCTCCAATTTGGTTGCCATTGAGATTAGGCTCCAGTCATCACCTCCACTCTCAAAAGAGCGTCATTCGTCTTCAAACTCTGCAAAGTTATCATGCTTTTCTTGCATCGGCCAGCAGAAAAAAGCCATTGCATAGCTTCGCCATAAACTCCCCCTCCCCTAATTTCTCCTCCATTACTCAATATTTTCCACACTCTTCGAGATTTTCTCCATTGTTCAAATTCCCTAAAGATCTTTTTGTCCTGACAGAAAATCTACTTTTCGGTGCTTTTGCTTTAAATATTTATGCAGAAGCATTACAGGCCTTAAATTCCTCCACGGTGAAGAGAAGACATCGATCATCGTACAATCAAAAGATTTTTCCACTCATATTCAATTATTGCAGACCTACATTTCTAAGAAAAGCCCTTTGTTGTTGATCTCATCCTCTCGACTACTCTGTTGCTGGCTTTGGTGCCTCTGCCCTTGTCTATCTCCCAAATGGCTCTGCCTTCACTGCCCGGATTTGGAACCGTTATCTCTGAACCTTTATATGCATCCACAACTGCATCCAACCCTGCTACTATTTAATAATTGTTCAAGACTGCTGCCTGTGCCGCTGGGTAAACAAATCCACTCCCATATAAATGATAGAAATTTAGAGCTTGCCACACGTTAACCTCTACAAAATACACAAGGCATGTAAAGTGTTCGACATAATAGCTCAAAAAAATGTGGTTTCATGGATTGCAATGATTACTGGATATGTACAAAATGGGTTATGGGAAAGGCGTTGGAAACTTTTAAGCAAATATAATTGCCAGGTGTAAAGCCAAACTCCACGACCTTTGCCACCGTTCTCCCAGCTTGTGGAAAAATGGGAGCTTTCAACGAGGGTACGAACATCCATCAAATTATAATGGAAAGGGAATTTTTGTCTGCTGTTGCAGTGGCAAATGCCCTGATAAATCTGTATGCAAAATGTGGAAGCGTGCACAAGGCACGTTATGTGTTTGAGAAAATGTGTCAAAAACATATATAAAATTTGACTAAGATGTTTAACTTAGCTATTATGCTTTCATCATGGAAGTAACACCATCAATATCAATTCTAAGTTCTAAGTTTCGGCCATAAATCAAGTCCTCGAGTTAATTTTTAAATATCAGAAAGTAGATCAAGGCAGATTTAAAGATGATTCAAAACAAACAGGGAAAAGATCTTGTGGGATAGGAGGAGTTGTGATTTCAATTAGAGTGATTACTCTACACTATAAAATTTCAAGTTCATCATAAAATCTTTGACAGTCTTGTGGCTAAGCCACTCTCTCGATGCAAACAGGTATTGTCAGTGCAATATGAGGTGAATTTATGAACAGTTTTCAGTGGGTTTTGCCTAGATCAGATTTAAAATGATAGTCCTCTCTATTAAATAACATGTTACACATATCACAAAATACTCCCATGCAGAAGCAACAATCAAGCCTCGGCCTAACACTATCACGATGGTCCTCACTATTAGAGAACATGTTACACATATCACAAAATATTCCCATTCAGAAGCAACAATCAAGACCCTAAAAGATATTTTACACTAGAGTTCACATGTGAACTTAGAGGATAAGATTTAAATCTATCCATGAGCAAAGGGATCTCCACTTACCCAAAAGTTCATGCCATTCTACCCGTTCAACACCTTCACAGGCAATGATCAGTGTAACTCAACACTAACATCATCTTTGCTTTCCCTTAGCAAAGTTACATCCAAAGATTTAAAAATAGAAGAATAATAACTCAAGGTTTCCATGAACCTAAGAAAGAAAGGTGCAGTATTAATATTTGCTTCCTGCACTACTAGTGTTACCACATTTGGAGCCAAACCTTTGACCATCCTTAAAATTCGGTCACGATGATTACTTGTGCTTACACTCTCATTGGGCTTATGATGAAGTTGTAAACTTCATCAAGTTTATAGCCAATGCTTCCCCAGGTTGACGATCAAGCATACTGGTATAAACATTTGCTCCAAATATGGGTAGAGCATGAAATTTGAAAGGAACTTGATAGGTCTCAACAAGCTTTGATAATCTTTTGCCAACCAACCACAATCCTTTACCACAACCATATTGTAACAAAAAAAATATTCCTGAGTTGAAAAAAAAACCTTACCTAATTGGATTTGCAAACCCCTATTTTATTTCCTGTGTGAAGAAAATTTTTCCCTATGGAGCTATCAAACAAAATAAGCGTAAAAAAACTTCAATTAAAGACTTGAATAAAAGAGTGAAGGAAATTGGTGATGATCTGCAGTTTACATATGTTTCCATCGTTATTCTCCTTGCAACCATACTTTTCTCAGCTTAACTACAAGAGCAAACACTAATATGAAATTATACACTCAGTTATAAGAATTCATAATCTACTAAATTCCAGTGGAGACGTGTGTACAATAAGATTTGCTATATATTGCTTTTAAATGGTAGTGGATAGCATTTCCATCGCACTGCTAGAGGTTCCATCACACGAAATCTATCGTCTGCTAGAGGTTTCATCACACGAAATCTACCGTCCGCTAGAGGTTCCATCACACGAAATCTACCCGCAATCAATGTTGGTAGAGAAAGAAACATTGACGTTGATTTATACGATTTAAAGGACAAAAAACCAGACGGGAAAGCAATCTACGATGACAAATTGAGCTCTGTAATCAACTCTCCTGCCTTCACTTGATGATTACCAACAACTTTTGCACATTCAATGAGTAAACACTTTACATCCCCTATGGTTTCTCCAACACATCAACTTGGTTTTTTTTCCCAAGGAGCATTTTTGGACGAACAAAACTCAGCTTGTGATTCTACTTCATCCAATCTTTGTACTTTAATGCATTGATTCTCATTAACTGGTTGTTGGTGCAATATTTTTAGGATCATTACTTTCAGACCCCAATAATGCAATAGATAGTTGATCGAATAGGTGAGTCAAATTCATTGGCCGATTGCCACTATGGTGTCCTCTTATCTTGGGCAACTGTACTCTCTCCAGATTAGAAACATTAAGAATCCCAAGAATATGTTTGTGAAGTTTCTAGCGAAATTGGGCTTATAACAATTGATTTTGAATCCTTTTTAGATATTTGTTGATTCTATTCTTTAGAAATTAAAAAAAAAAGGGGGTTAGGTGCAATAAACTTTTAGTGGAAAGATTGAAAATTACCATTTTGTAACTAAAAAGCTCACAAAGCATATTCATAGCTCTCTTCATATATGGATATGGTGCAAAAACTTAATAATAAAATATTTCATAGCTCTCTTCATAGAAACATAGATTTTAAATTGTTTGGACATCCATTCTTGAATCAAAGCTTGCTCATTTTTTAGTATATTATGTATTAGGATCTTTTCATTAGATCTAAGATTGATCCACCTAGGAATTGTAAGTCCTCACTTTTTTGTGGATAATAGGAAACTCTCAATCATCTTTTCTAATTTTGCACTAGGACCTAGCCTACTTGGGATTGGATCCATTACTTCTTTAAGTCTTTTAGATCATAGCCTTTTTTCTTCAAATATGATTATTTTAGGGGATTGACTCAAGCTTCTTACTAAATCCACCCAAATATACACTATTTTCCACTTATAACTTTTATTTGACATTTGGATAGACAAAAAATTATCTCTTTTTTTAAAGCTTTATGTTGGTATTCACTTCTCTATGCATATTAAGTCAATGATTTAATCCATTTTTCTCTCCCTCTTCTCTCCTTTATCTCTCCCTCTTTCTATTGCTATCTCTTCCTCTCTCTCCATTAAATCCCTAAATTAATTAATATCTTCATGATTCATAGATTTTCTTTCAATTATGTTTAGATCACTTGAAGCTATTACTTCTCCATTGGCCTACCAATTGACCTCATGTAATACACAAATATATGCAAACAAAAATAGACCAATTTTTTTCCTAATTGAACCCCCACACCTCTTCGGCGTACCCATTACACACCAAGGTGCAATTGCTAGTTTATATTGTATAATTTATTATGGATGTGGAGGTAGGTGGTGATTTAGGCGATGCTAGGGTTTTGTGTGTCTACTTGCAAGACTGCACAGTTCTTCTCATCGGCACCTTTACTGCTCAACAGAAATTGTGCAAAAACTTCAAATGAGGGCTTATCGTCTGCTGAAAACCTCTGCTTCAGGAGCTTCATGGACAAGACGAATGTAATTTTGGTCTTAAGGTAATAATACGAATTTTCCTTTCCCCTCTTTTTAGTGTTTATTGAGTTTTAATAAGCATACTCTAAAACCCTGTCGATATCTTATTTTGAGGCTGCAGCTCACAAAATTGGAGAAGTGAAAGGTCAATACCAGCGAGGAAGAGTTTGGAGGAGCGGACAAAAACGCTAACAACACAAGGTATGTTCCAGATGTTCGTTTTTAGCCTTTAAGAGCTCGTCCACAGATTCCATGCTTCCCACCATAAGATAAATTTGAATAAATGTGTCTTAGAGTGTTTGAATAGCAAACATCCAGCTGATACTTGTACCGCCGTGTTTTCCTATTTTTCATGTCCATTATTCATTGCTAGGGTTTGCTTTCAGTTTTTTTTTGGGTTTGTTAAGGTAAGGTTTTGTTCTGTTTATTTTCCGTTGTTTCAGATTCAAAAATAGTGTGTGAGAGCTCACGTTTGGCCTCAATTTCTTGGGCTATATCACTTGACGAAAGATGCCCATATGATTTACTTGAGGTCTATGGACAAAGGAAAGTTCCCCAGAATGGTTTCAATAAATGTTTTGGTTGATTCCCTTTGCAGCGTGGCAAAGATCCCAGAGGTGGTTGTTGAAATCTTACGATCTATTCCTCGCAAGGAGCAAAAGAATGGTTTGAAGGCGCATTTTACTGTAGTTCAGGCACTCTGCAAAAACCAGCAGAGAGAGCCATGGAATTGCTTGAAGAGATGACTAGAAGGCGAATTAGACCTGATATATATGCCTTTAATGTAATAATGGCCAGTTTTGCTAGGGCAGGAAAGATGCAGGAAGCTTGTGATATCTTTTCAAAAGCCAAGGAAGCTAAGATAAAATTTCCTTTCATAACGTACAAGATATTGATAGATGCATTTTGCAGATTGGGTGGCCCTAAAACTGCCCATCAGTATTTCTTTGAGCTAAAAGAGAGTGGTCGTCCTCCTAACATGGAATCTTCTCCAATTTGTTAAGTTTCGAAAGTGACACCTTTGTATATTGGTTTCTCTGAGGAGTTCCTTAATCTGTTATCCGTCAACAAGAATAAGTTTGGAAAGTCTAGGTTTAGAATAAGTTACAAATTTAGATTGAATTTTTTTGTCTGTATATATAGTGCTTCTACCTCATCTTTTTGGTCAAGGCACTTGAAGCATGTTGTATTCATGGTTGTAGTGTTGACACAGATTGCTATTTCGATATATGATGTTACAGTTCTATGACTTTTGAAATTAAAGGTTATTAGTAATTATATATCCATTTGCGTTTGTTGTGGGTTTGTGTAAACCCAGTTTTGAATTGCCATCAAGTTTGAAAGTCCCTCAATTTGATGGTCATGACAACAGTTCAAACATCTATATATTTTTTTTCCAAATTTCTGTATTTTTTTAGTTTAAATCCAGAAGCCCCAGAAAACATCAATTCTGCAGCATGTAGTTAAAAGCTCTTTTTTCCTTTGTCTTTGCCAGTCTCAATTTTCAGCCTGATGTACTTTTGGTATAGTTTGATGCAGAATTAATTTGACTCGCTTTAGTGTTGAGACACAACACATACCCAGATTGGAATTATTCAACAGACAGTGCTATTCAGTGTAATTGCAGATGTTATCATCTATGCCTTGAATTTAATGCAATATCTTTCAAGTTTTCCTAGTATTTACATAACTATACTTATATGTAGAAAAAGGATTCATTCATTAGATACAAGGCAATTAGAAGTGATTTGAAATAAATATATTATACATATTATAAATTTATAATTGATTCATATTATATTTTTTCATATTTTTGTTTATTTTAATATAGAATGAAATATATCAGGACTTTGTATCATCCTGCCCCTGTTTATTTCTTGATCATGTGTTCATTGATGTATATCTATGTTGTATCATTAAAGTGATTAAACATTACCAGAACAAATTACAATTGTTTACCACAGGTGGGGACTCTCTTTTCCTTTTCCTTGTCCTTGCCCTTGCCTGTGTACAATCATAGCTATTTTGGGCATTTGCTCTGAGTGTTAGAAAACTGATGGATTCTCATTCTGTGTATGCATTTTTCCTTAAGACAACAATTTTTTATCTATATTTTTAGATAGAAATAATTTACATCAAACAACTCCAAGCTATTTTCTTTCATAAAAGATAACTGACACTCCTTCAGGAAAACTTCAAAATTGTGTATTTCATTTAAAATCCTTTCACATTACATTATAGTCAAAGTACATAGCCCATGTTGTTGACGATATTGTTTACTCTGTGAGATGCACCTATTTTTGTTTCAGCATATTCTTTATAGGAGAATGCATATAAATTTCCTATTGCAGCAATGGCAATATCAAGACAGATAATGAAGTTTTGAACATCAGCAGCCTCTTCTGCACTTTTTATTTTATCAGTGCAGATTTTACGAATTGCCAAGGATTATTACTGCGTACTTGATTTTAGCACAGCTGCAAGTCATGTTACTAATAAATGGGTATCACATTATAGTTTTAATTTATTTTCTAATGCATTTGCCCGTTTATGCAATTTTGCATTCACTTACAAAATGTGAAAAGAAAAAATTGCACATATTCCAGTTTGCTATTGCATTTATTCATATATTGTCAAATTCTAAACTAAATACATCTTGCAGTTCTCTAATGCATTTTCTGAATTTTATGTTATATACCTAGTACAATGATATGCTTTGCGAAACATCAAACCAAAAACTCTCCCTAATTGACCTTCCACAACTCTTCGGCGTACCTATTGCACACCAAGGTGCCATTGCTAGTTTATATTTGAGGAAGGAGCTAAAAAGTAATAGGCAACAACCTCTTTCCTCGTCCTTTTGAGGAAGGACGGTGGATCAAACCCCTCTTTTGCTTTTTACCAAAGTGTCTTTCGTCTCTAAACATTTTCATTCTATTTTGCAGTAAAACAAAAACAGGTAGCGGCATCCTTCACTTTTCCTTTCTTTCCTGGAAGGAGGCTGCAGTGGCATCTATCTTTCGCCTTTCCTTCCTATCTGCAGTAAGAAACAAACAGAGAACGGCATGCTCCATTTCCCCATCCTTCCCTAGGAGGAGGCCGTAGTGGCATCTATTTACATGCAGGCCCTGATCTGGCCCATTCACTCCATTCTTCCTCAAAACATAACCATCGTTTCCAAAATTTGCTTAGCTTTTTTGTTTCAGCCCCATCCTTGCATTTATGGCTTCTCCATCCTCATCTCACCAAACAAATGCTTTCTCTGGAATTGAACCTCCCAACAAAAGGAGACAAGTAGAAGAATCTTCCAGACTGTTTGATGTGTTCATCAACCACAGAGGCCCCGATGTCAAACAAACTTTGGCTACTCAGCTTCACAACTCCCTTCAGCAGCTGGGAATACGGGCGTTTCTTGATTCCCAAGAGAAAGAACTTGGAACTTCTTTTCCTTCTACTATTGAGACTGCAATCCGCTCTGCGTCGGTACACATAGCCATCTTTTCCAAAGGATATGCACACTCCCCTTGGTGTCTGGCTGAGCTTGTTCTCATGTTACAAAGTAAGGCTAAGATTATTCCCGTGTTTTATGAAGTGCAACCATGGGAGCTCCGCTACATTGAAAATGGAGTATATTCTGGTGCATTTCTTGAATATGAAAAGAAGGGCAGATATATGGACAAGATCAACGAGTGGAAGCAAGCCCTTCAATCAGTTTCATTTACCACAGGCTGCGAGTTCAACGTTTCAGAGTAAGTTTTCTGCCTATTTTCAATTTATTTGGCAAATCTATTTCTATATTCTTTTTCTTGCCAAACAGGTTAATTTAAATATTTGGTTCTCATAAAATTCCTCCTTCTCTTGCAGTTCTAGTGACTGCAAAGAAATAGTGTCCGCTGCGGAAATAGAAGTACAAAGGACAAAAAAGTTACATGTTGCAAAACATCCAGTAGGACTTCATAAGCTTGTAAAAGATTTTGAAATGCAGTGCCCCCATAATCTTGTTCAAGATTTTGAGTACCAGTGCAGAATGAACAAAGCAGGAAAAGAGAAAGCTAATGTCGTTGGCATTTTTGGCATGGGTGGGGTTGGAAAGACAACTCTCTCCAAAGAGTTGTTTAACCGAAAGAGATCACAATACAAAAGTGCAAGTTTTCTGTTCGACGTTCGGGAAGCCGCTGCCAGGGCTGAACTACCTAGTTTGCAAAGTACACTGCTCAAAGATCTATTCCGTGAAGATCACAGATTTCAAAGTCTCGAGGAAGGGACGAACTGTTTGAGGAATCGTTTGGACAGGAGTGGCTCTTTGAGTTTCCTAATTGTTTTAGATGACATCGATCATGTGGAACAGTTAGATGCTCTAATTGCAATGGATATATTAAATAAGCATGCTAATAATCTGGTAATTGTTACAACCCGTGACGTAGGGGTCCTTGTAGCTGCAGGAATTGACACTGCATATCATTTGAAAGGATTGGATAGAGAAGGTGGGAAAGAGCTGTTTTGTTGGCATGCTTTCCGCCAATCCCATCCACGTAGCGGATACGAAGATCTAGTCGAGAAATTCTTTAACATGTGTGGAGGCTTGCCACTGTCTCTTCAAGTTCTGGGACGGCATGTTTCTGGTAAAGATCCAATATATTGGAGGGAAGAATTGAAAAAAGTCAGTAAGACGCTGCCCGGAGATGTCAAGAAGAGACTGAAGATAAGCTTTGATTCATTAGATTATGAAGAGCAACAGATTTTCATGGATGTAGCGTGCTTTTTCATCGGCAAATCAAAGACTATTGCCATGACCATATGGGAGGGATCTGGGTGGTGCTCTCACCATGCTTTGGAAAAACTAAAAGATAAATGTCTTCTGGAGTTATATGGCCGACCGCCTTGGGTTTGGAACCTGTTTCACTCTCACTCTGGAGAAAGTAATTGTAGCTTGGAGGACGGGTGTATTTTCAGCATGCATGACCACCTGCGGGACTTGGGAAGAGAAATAGCAAATGAATTGAGCTATCCTCGTCGTGTGTGGCGTCCCCAACATCTAATTGAATCTTTGGTATGCCTACCCCTCCTCCAAATTTCCATTTCTTACTGAAATTCAAACTTCAAAATTCCTATCACTACACAAATGTAAGCTGCATTCTGTGAATGCAGAAATTAAAGGGATTCCAAAACATCCTAGCTCAAATCAAAGGCAGGTGTTTCCATTCCATTTGGGACGAATCCATGGGTTGTCAAGTTACATACTTTATAGGGGAGCCGAAAGATAGTTCCGATAATTCTCTGCTATGGCTTCAGCTTGACTACCCGAAACGACCTCAATTTGACTTGAATTCAACAATAAACCCAAGCATTCCTTCATGGGTTCCTCTTCAAAACTTGGATTGTTTAACAATCAACGGTGGGTGTTTCCACATATTGTGGCAGAGTGAGATGCAGGTATTTTGTCCGTCCCCATCGAAAATTAAGTCTTCATTAATGGTATACTTAGATGTGCATTATGTTATGATAGTTTCTTGGCTAGTGGGTAAAACAAATGTTAAAAACAAATTTATTTTGATTATCAGGCACCCTCCCATTTAAAACAGCTGAAAATTTGTGGAACCTATCTGGAAGAGTTTCCAGATTTCTCAGGAAAATCAAATAATATGGAAAAGGTAGCTTTATATGCTAAGGAATTTCAAATGGATATTTGGTCTCTATTAGGATCTCTAGGAATGAATATCCGTAGTTTAAATGTCATGGGCTCGGAATTAAAAGGGGGACTGCCTTCCACTGATGCTGCAGAGGGGACTACGTCTAAGTCCTTAGTTATCTATGACTACAAACTACCTTGGGAGGGAGAAGTGGCCTTGAATAATGAGAGGCAGTGTAGAACAATAATGAGTGGCATCGAAAATTTAAAGATTGAAGGCTGTAATCTTGTAAGGAAGATTATAGTTAGTGGTAATTGTTGTCAACGCCTGCAATCCATCAAAATTTGTAAAATGGAAAATCTTATAGAAGCGGATTTAGCAAGGATAGAGATATTGAGATTTCTTCAGATTACCCACTGTAAAAATTTAAAAAGATTGTCACTGACATCTGATCTTTCCAATCTTATAGAATTGAAAATTGAGAAGTGTACAAATTTGGAGAGATTGTTAGGAATACCGAATGCTACAAAACTAACACGGTTGTGCATTAAAGAATGTCCTGAATTCGAGGAGTTGCCGAGTCTTTGCAAAGTTAGCTGCACGAAGGAAATTGAGATTGACTCCTGGGAGAAGTTAAAGAACATTACATTGCCAACAACACTCACCAGTCTGTCTGTACGAAGATGCAGAGGTTTGCAAAGAGTAGCAGTGACCGGTGACCTGACAAAGCTTACACGGTTGATTATTCATGAATGTCCTGTCTTGGAGGAGTTGCCGAGTCTTTGCAAAGTGAGCTGCATGAAGGAAATTGAGATCGACTCCTCGGAGAAGTTAAAGAACATTACATTGCCAACAACACTCACCAGTCTATCTGTACGAAGATGCAGAGGTTTGCAAAGAGTAGCAGTGACCGGTGACCTGACAAAACTAACACGGTTGTGCATTAAAGAATGTCCTGAATTTGAGGAGTTGCCGAGTCTTTGCAAAGTTAGCTGCATGAAGGAAATTGAGATTGACTCCTCGGAGAAGTTAAAGAACATTACATTGCCAACAACACTCACCAGTCTGTCTGTACGAAGATGCAGAGGTTTGCAAAGAGTAGCAGTGACTGGTGACCTGACAAAGCTTACACGGTTGATTATTGATGAATGTCCTGTCTTGGAGGAGTTGTCATGTCTTTGCAAAGTGAGCTGCATGGAGGAAATTGAGATTGACTCCTCGGAGAAGTTAAAGAACATTACATTGGCAACAACACTCACCAGTCTGTCTGTACGAAGATGCAGAGGTTTGCAAAGAGTAGCAGTGACCGGTGACCTGACAAAGCTTACACGGTTGATTATTCATGAATGTCCTGTCTTGGAGGAGTTGCCGAGTCTTTGCAAAGTGAGCTGCATGAAGCAAATTGAGATTGACTCCTCGGAGAAGTTAAAGAACATTACATTGCCAACAACACTCACCAGTCTGTCTGTACGAAGATGCAGAGGTTTGCAAAGAGTAGCAGTGACCGGTGACCTGACTAAGCTTACACGGTTGATTATTCATGAATGTCCTGTCTTGGAGGAGTTGCCGAGTCTTTGCAAAGTGAGCTGCATGAAGGAAATTGAGATTGACTCCTCGGAGAAGTTAAAGAACATTACATTGCCAGCAACACTCACCAGTCTGTCTGTACGAAGATGCAGAGGTTTGCAAAGAGTAGCAGTGACCGGTGACCTGACAAAACTAACATGGTTGTGCATTAAAGAATGTCCTGAATTTGCGGAGTTGCCGAGTCTTTGCAAAGTTAGCTGCATGAAGGAAATTGAGATTGACTCCTCGGAGAAGTTAAAGAACATTACATTGCCAACAACACTTACCAGTCTGTCTGTACGAAGATGCAGAGGTTTGCAAAGAGTAGCAGTAACCGG